>PVKZ01005113.1:0-60827 GCA_004027375.1 Macroglossus sobrinus
TTTTTTTTATGCCTATCGTGCCATGAATTCACAGGGAGTGGGGTCCATCAGCTCAGTCTCCTTTACATTGGTTCTCACAAAGTGTGCTTCTCTGGGTGAGCAGGCTGGTGCTTGAGTCGAACCCAGGTACCTTTTCCTTGGCTTCTTTTTCTGATCATTTTCCTTCACATGTCTAGGGAAACTGTCTCAGCTCTTGGAGTACTTAAATGCTCAATATGTACATTAATTCTCTTGGCAAGAATTCTCTTGCACTTAAATTGTTTGTTTACAACAATGCCAACTACATGCTAGGTAACACTGTAGACCCCCCCATTTTTGCCATGGTAACATTTGTGGGGCATTCCTTTTGGAGCAGTGCCTATTTCCTAGGTGTCTACAATATCTCCTTTCTTGTAGATTTGCATGAATGTGGCCAGGGAACAACTCTATGTTTTCTTCCTAATTAATTATTTTACTTTTCAATTACAGTTGGCACACAACTCCATGCTTTCTAAAAAGGCCTAGAGAACATATAGTGTTTTGGTCATTTTGGTGAATTACTAGAAGATGCAAATTAGGGCTGAAAGGCAACCCTTCTCTTTCTCAAGTCTCCTCACTTCTCTTCCCACCACTCCACTCCATCCTCTGCAGGTGGTAGTTCTGAGCTCACTGGTCCTATTGAGTGGAGGGAAGAAGGTGTCTGGGCTCCCTGTATGGATATGGGCTTCAAGAGGCCTCAGGCACTAGCTGCAAGTTGCTGTGCATTGCACTTGGTCTGGCTGATGCCTTTGTGCTCTCAGATGGCACCACTTTCACTTGGGACACCTGTGGCCATCCTGCTTTGGCCCTAGGTGGAGGTATGGTAGAGGTGGAGGGCAGCCTGTGGCTCTGCTGTGTGGGGAGGGACAAGGGTACCCCTCTGAGTCATCTAGGACTCTTCCTACTTCCTCTCCCCCTCCCACAGGTAGACAGTCACCCAGTCCTTTGATTTGCCTCTGAAATGCTGCCCAGACTTCTCTTCTTTCTGTGGTTCCAGCCTTCACTAGCTTTTCGATGGACTGTGGTAGTGATGTCCCAGGTATCTTTCAGGCCACCTGATATTTATTCCTACTCATTTTCATTGTAGGCCCAGTTGCAAGATAGGTCACCCTCTTGAAACTTCCCACCACTCGCCATTGCTTTTAGAACATATCCAACATAGACCTGTATTTTCCCAACAGTCATCTAGACCGTTTCATCTGGTGTTTCATCTAGTGTTTTGTGAAGTATTCCAAAACAAATTACAGATACATTTCTCTCTCAAATATTATAGTATGCATCTTTAAAAAATAATTTTCCTATATAATCATACTATCATCATAACTAAAAAATATATATATTTCTCATGTCTAATTCTCAGTCCATATTCAAATTTCCCCAGTTGTTCCCAAAATGTCTTTCACGGTTGGTTTGATTCAAAGGCCAAGCATTATACTTGGTTGTTGTGTGTCTAAAGTTCGTTCTTAGTCTTCACTACCCTCCCTCCCACCCATCTTTCACCACATCCTACCTGAGCTCTTTGAGCCACTCGTGCCCAACCTCCCATTGACTTTTGAATTACTTTTTTACAGGTGGCTCTTTCCTTGTCAGTGGAACTGAGAGCTTGCCCCTTTAGTCTCTAAAATCACCTCAGAGAGCACCACCCACCTCTGTGAAATCCTTTCTTTTTCTTTTTCCTCCCTGGGCTGAGGCACCACCTGTCCCTCTCTCTGAGGTCATCCAGCTGCCACCAGAGGTTTCTGCTTCTGTTCACAGTATAGACTTGGTTTTGCCTCCTGGCAGAGGGCCTTGCTGGCTGCCCCTTCCCTCAGCACATGCCTGGCATTTAGAGGCAGCACAGTAAAGAAACCGCTGAATACTCCTTTCTTTAGTACCTTCCTTCTCCTTGACAGCCTGCCTGCTGTGATAACTAGGGAGCAAGGTCCAGAATGGGCTTGGTGTGTTTTGCTGGAAGGTGTGATCCTGGAAACTGGTTCTCAGCACAGCTTAGATCTTCTTCCTTTGGCTCTTGCAGTTTCTTTCCTTTTTTTGTGTACACACACCAAGACTCAGGAAGTGGTTCTTGAGTCAGGACCCTAGGAGCCTAAGGAGTGGGGCCCAGGCTGGGGGAGCAGGAATGTGCTGGCTGGTTCTGTCCTTGGCCCATTTACACAGCTCCTTCTGGGCACCACCATGGTACACAAGGAAGTGAGGCAGCTTGACCCTGCCACCTCCCCTTCCAACCTTCACCTGGCTTTGCACTCTGGGATGAGGTCTGTCTGCTAGGGTGGGATGGGGAAATCCAGGGGATAGATACAATGTCTCCCTTAGTGTCGTCCATCCACCCACCGTGACAGGCTGATACAGGAGTGGTGGGGGCACAGACCTTGTCAATCCTCCCGCAAAGGGAGGGACCGGACTCTGATGGATCATGATTGGGTGGAATGGTCTGGAGAAGAGTACCCTCTTCCTCTCAACCCATTATTCAGGAGCCCTAGAAAATGGAGAAGGTTTAACAGACGGGGACAGGAACACCCACTCAAGAATGCTGGGGGATTCCCAGGATGTGAGGCTATCCCAGGGAGCCGACAGCGCCCTCTGCCGTGGGGGATGGAGTGGGGCTTGACCATAGATGGAGCCCGAGGAAGAGAGTGGGCTCTGGTGGAGGACAAGGAAGCCTGGGCATTCATCCCTGCTTTTGGCTACCAGACGGAACCAGGTAGCGCTCAGTTCTCCTCTTCTACCCAGTTGGCATGGGGCTGGGGGCGCCAGAAGAGGGCAACCTGAGGTCTTGACCCTGATGCCTTACCCCAGCAGGGGGTAGGCGCTGTCTTCCGGGTCCGGGCCCCTTGGCCTTGACCCAGCCGAGGGCTCGGCCCGCCCCTCCGCGGCCGGGTGACTCAGGCCACAGCTGTTCCCGCGTCACATGAGGGAGGCCGGAGGCCACACGGCCGGGAAGGGGGCTGGGGCTGGAGGCTGGGGCGGGGCCGCGCGGCGGGCGGGGCCGGAGCCGGGGGGCGCAGCTAGAGAGCCCCTGAGCGGCGGCAGGAGAGGATCGCACGGCCTCGAGGAGCCCAGGTGAGGCGGCAGGCCAGGTCGGCTGTGGGGTCTGGGGCAGCCCCTTTCTCTAGGTTCGCCTGGGCCTCCGAAGACCCGCCGCACTCCGGGCCCCTCCGAGGCTTTCTTAACTTTGTAACTTTGAAAAGTTCCAGAGGCCCGGGCGGGGCGGGGCGGGGAGCGGTGGGGGTGCCGGCCGCATCTAATTTTTGGGGGTGGTCAGAGCGGAGGGGAAAGTGGCTAGCGGTCAGGCTCGGGCTGAGGACCGTTTTCGGGACTGGTCGGGCGGGGAGGGGGTATTTGACGTCTGGGGCTGGCGGCCAAGGGTGGGCTGCGGACTCGCGCCCCCGCTTGCGCCCTCGGATCTGTCCCCGGAGGCGGCGGGCGGGCCTGGGCTGCGCGGCGGTCGCCCCCACCCTTCTCGGGCCTGGGAGAAGAGGGGGCTGGGAGACGTGGATCTAACCGCGGGTTTCCGTGTGGGCGGGGCCGGGAATGGGGGCCGAGCAGGGAAGGCCTCGAGGGCCGCCAAGGAGCCCGGAAAGGGAGGGCCCCCTCGGCCGCTTCTAATCCCCCTGCCCGCCCCTCTGCCCCAGGTCCGGCAGCCATGGCGGTGGAAGGAGGAATGAGATGTGTCAAGATCTTGCTCTACGTTTTGCTGTTGGCCTTTTGCGTGAGTGAGGAGGTGGGGGGAAGATGGGAGCGTGCTGGCAGGGTGCAGGGAGACCTGGCATCGGAGTGCAGAGGGCTAAGGGACCAGGAATGAAGGCAGCTGGAGACCAGATGTGGAAAGAAAGCCCGGGGAACGGCCGACGACAGCATGGCCACCCAGTCCTCCAGCCTTCAGGGACGTCTGAGGCTGGTTTGGGAGAATGGTCAACCTCAGTACTCAGCACCCTCACCCAGTTCCTGGCCCTTCCTGTCTGGTGACCCAACCCCTTGCGATAGGGGCAGTGGGGCAACCAGCCAACGGCTGATGTACTGATGCTATCTCTACACAGCTGGGCTACCCTGCCTTCCTCACCCTCCTCCAGCCTTTCTCCCCTCTCCATCTCATCATTTCAATCATCGCTCTTCACCCCTCCCAGCTGGTTGGGGGTGGGGAAGGGCTCTGCCCACCTCAATTTGCTCCTGCTCTGGGCTCCCGCCTTGAGAGGTTACTGTTTGTCCAAGGAGGGGCACATCCAGGGAGGGGCACACACCACTCCTGTCCCCTTCTCCTCTGGGCCTAGTTGGTGGGGGAACCCTAGTCACTGCTAATGGGGATGGGTTTGGCATGGAGGATAGTGAGAGGGCAGTTCTGGGAGTCTATGAGGCCCAGAGGAAATTGTACTCTGTTAGGAATATGTGCCCTGGCGTCGAGGCTTTCAGGGAACTTCTCTTTTTGCATTCGAACAAACTGTGGGCAAAGATAGGTCATTCTCTTCCCCCACAGTCAAAAGTTTCCTGGCGGGGTGAGATCCCTGACCGGGTTAAGTCTGTGTCCTGGGTGTACTTGCTGCCCTCCACCTCGGAGGGTTGATGGGGTTGTGGTTCTGGACTAAACCTGACCTGTCCTCTTTGCAGGCCTGTGCAGTGGGACTGATTATTGTGGGTATAGGGGCCCAGCTCGTCCTGAGTCAGACCATCAGCCAGGGGGCCACTCCTGGCTCCGTCTTGCCTGTGGTCATCATTGCAGTGGGTGCCTTCCTTTTCCTGGTGGCTATTGTGGGCTGCTGTGGGGCCTGCAAGGAGAACTACTGTCTTATGATCACGGTGAGTGGGGCATGGGGCCAGTGTGGGTGCTTGGGACTTCTGGAAGGTCACTTCTGTTGGGGAGTCACGAGAGTGAGCAAAATGAGGTGGGCAGGTGAAAATCTTTGTGAGGGTTCCAGAGACTGGCTGGGCCACAGCTGGCCCCTCACTCAGATTCCAAACCTGACTCCCATCCTTTGCTCCTGCAGTTTGTTATCTTCCTGTCTCTTATTGTGCTGGTGGAGGTGGCTGCAGCCATTGCTGGCTACGTGTTTAGAGACAAGGTAAGCAGGGAATAAGGGGGGGGGGGGCCTGTTACAGAGGCCTAGCTGCTCTGGGAATCAGGTGCCCTGAATTCTGACCTCAATAATGCCCCTCCTTACTCTCAGGTGATGTCAGAATTTAATAAGGACTTCCGGCAGCAGATGAAGAATTATCCAAAACAGAACCAGACGGCTTTGATCCTGGACAGGATGCAGGAAAATGTGAGTTGGGTTGCTTGGAGCAGGGGGAATGGGGGTAGAAGATTCTTATCTCCATATTGAAGGTGGAGTTTCACTTAACAACCTTCCTCATATCTCTTCTCTCCCCCAGTTCAAGTGCTGCGGGGCAGTTAACTACACAGACTGGGAAACCATCCCTCTTGAGCCCAAAGGCCGAATCCCTGACTCCTGCTGTGTCAATGTCACTCAGGGCTGTGGGATTAATTACAATGTGAAGGAGATCCATACTGAGGTAGGGAGGAGGCTGAAGAGAGGTAGCAGAGGACTTGGGAACTTGGGTAATGTTCAAGAGGTGAGAGGAACCAAGGATGGAGGTGGAGAGGGTTGGGGCTCTGGGAAGTTGGAGACCAGGGATGAGGAGAAGGTAGGGGAATGGTACGGGTGATGGACAGATGGACCAGGGGAGGTGGGTGGGAAGTATCTGATGGTGTTCTTGCCCTGTGCGCCTGCCACCCTTCAGGGCTGTGTGGAGAAGATTGGTTTCTGGCTGAGGAGCAATGTGCTGGTGGTGGCTGCAGCAGCCCTGGGCATTGCCTTTGTGGAGGTGAGAGGCACCCTTGGGATTCATTCCAGGGCATCTGGGGAGCAGGGGCAGTGGGCAGGAGGGTGCTGAACAGGAGGTACTGGTCTGGGGAGGGGAGCTCTGGGAATGTTTGGATTCTCTTGAGTGGGTTGGTGGTACTTTGCCCTTCTGACTCCTCTCTATCTCCTCTTTCCTCCTAGGTCCTGGGAATTGTCTTTGCCTGCTGCCTCGTGAAGAGTATCCAAAGTGGCTATGAAGTGATGTAGGGGGTCTGGTTTCTTCAGCCCCTCTTCTAGGAGGGTGGGGTAATATACTCCACGTTTTTCAATTAAACGGATTATTTTTTCAGACCGAAGACAGTCTCAGTTTTTCTTAAAGAGTGATACTTTATCCCTTCCCCTCTCCTCTGGGACCTTGTTCTGTTTGTACCTCTGGGACAGGCAGGCCCATTTTGGGGGTGTTTGGCAAAAGGGGGTTTTGCTGAAGAAGTTGGTTGGGCTGATGGTGGAAGCGGGGATTGGGAGAAGGCTGCCCACTGCCCTTCCTGTCTCCTAGTCTTGTGCTGCCAGGCTCAGTGCTGTAGCGTTCATGAAGCCATTTCCTGCAAAAGTCAAAAAGATTCCCCACATAGGCCCTACCTGGGAGAGGCCAGCTCACGTCTACCATGAACATCTCCCTGGCTTTTTGTCTGCCTCTGAGAGCCTGGCCATTCCCTCCCCTGCTCAGGGGCCTGGCTCCTTTCTGGGTGGTGAGAGGTTGCTTTGACATCTGTGTGGTCAGTGTCCATCCTTCTTGTCTTAGAGTATAGAGAAATTAAGTAGGTACTGCCTTTTTGCCATGGAGACCACCCAACCTGGTCCTGATGCTTCCTCACCACCTTCCCTTGGCCATTCCCACTTCAAACATTGAATTGCAACATTACTTCATGCAGAAAATAAAGGAAACGTCGGACAGTGCCCTCGGCTGGCCATTTCTTTAGGTGCAGCTTCAAAGATAACCTGCAGATGCAAGACAACCCCTTTGCGCCCCCAGTGGGTGCTAGTTGTTTTGTCAGCACTAAACAGGCCAGTGATCTTGGGCAAAGTCAGCTTAGGGTAGTCAGCATTTAAATGGGGTACCTTCATTTCTGTCCACTAACTTTTATTGAATGCCTATTTTGTACCAGGCACTAGGCAGTGCCAGGGTGTGGACAAATAAAGTTCTTGCACTTGAACAGTCTTGCTGGAAGGCTGGACTCAGTAGACTGCCTGGGCAGGCTTGGGAGGGACCCAGGTGAGCATAGCATTCACCAGGCTGGCTGGCAGGTAGGAGGCTAGCAGCTAGAGCAGCTTGGCATCCCAGCCTGGCCTGTAGTGAGTTCTGGGGTGACGAACAGTCAGGGCATGCTCCATGTACCTACTCACCTTGGTCAGGTCCGGGTCACAGATCAGGTTCAGGAAGCACTTCTGCACTTTCAGGTCTGTAGCCCAATGGGTGGTTGTAATCAGCATCCCCGTCCCACTCCAGCTCATTCCAGGCCCTCTCTGTGGGTCCCGGGGCATGTTGCCCCACAGAGGTAGAGAGGGATCTTTAGTCCCACGCCCAGTTTGGGAAGTGGGCAGACTCCATGTGGCCTGGGTGTTCTATGGCATCTCGTTCATCCTCCCTCCCTCTCTGTGCCCTTCCCACTTCCTCCCAGCAGGCTGGTGCAGGACTGGCTTTTCTGGCACTCTCATTTCCCTTTATGTGCCTCAGCTACTTACACTTGGTGAGGAAGGCTTCCCCATAACAGGCTTGTGTGGCTGGAGGCATCTGTGCCCAGTAGGCCTGCAGGGTACCCCCCAAACTCTCCAGATTTGTCCCAGGGGTTCAGAAGAAGCCAGGTTCTATGATGGAGACTTGTACACCAAAAGGAGCGACATCCTGCCTGAAGTGGGAGCAGAGGGAGGTTTCTGGGTTCTTGCCCTTACAGGGAGGGGATGTTCAGGGATATGGGTGGGGGGCGAAGATGGGAAAGCTATCACAGACCAGGCACCGGGGTCCTGACAGTAAGGGATAACCCTGCTGCCCTACGATGAGGGGCACATGGAATGGGAAGGGAGGTATTTTTAAGGTTTGTTTTCCTTTGTATTCTCTTCTGTAACCTAGAGCAGGGGTTAGCAAACTTCTTTCAATATTGCAGGCCTAGTCTATGGCCATACCAACCTGAACATACCCGATCTTGTCTGATCTTAGAAGCTAAGCAGGGTTGGGCCTGGTTAGTACTTGGATGGGAGATCACCTAGGAATATCAAGTGCTATAGGCTTTAAAAAAAAAATGCTGCAGGCCTAAAAATTAATATTACATAGGTACTTATATAACCATTTAAAATGTAAAAACCATTATTAGCTTTTGGCCTGAGAAACAGTTTGCCAACTCAAGGTCTAGAAGAACCCCCTTCCCTAGCTCCCAGGACACAGTGTTGAGTCCTGGGTGCTAGATATGAAGGGTATAGACTGGTATTTGCTGGGAGGAAAGTGGGAATACATCCAACCACCCCAGCACAGATGTACAAGTCCAAGTATAAAGTGTATGTTCCATGGTGCTGATTGGAAAATTAAAAGACTGAGGGATAGGGACAAAAGTCAATATAGAAATTATTTGCTGAGTGATGGTGATGAAGGCAGGCTTCCTTCAGAAGGTGGGCTTGCCTTGGTGGACTTGTACTTCTACTCAAAATTCAGGCCTTCCTCTGGTGTTGTCCTTCTCAAGTCTCTCTTGTCATGGGACTTGGAACATTATTGTCTAAAGATTAGGGGCAGAAGGACAGAATGACAAGGTTCTGTAGGTGAGCAGACAGTCCCAGTGTGGTCCTGGGTAAGTTATGTTACTCTTAAGGATGTTCATACCTGCCCTTATAGGGTTGCTAGGAGAATTAATAAAAAAACATTATGTAAAGGTACCAGCTCACCGTAGTAGTTGTTATTAATAATAACACTAATAATAATGATAGAAGGCTTTTTGGGGCATTTTCTATGTGCCAGGCACTGTTGAGGCCTTACATGTACCTCATTTTACTCATAACATCCAATGAGGTGGGTCTTCTCATTCTGATTTAACTGAGGTAAATGGAACTAACTTTTGAGGTTCACATGAGAGGCTGGGATTTGAACCCATTAAGCCCCAAACTGTCTCCTCTGAAGTATTCCACATGTTTTGGTCATTTCTGCAGGGCAGACACTAATTCTTTTGTTGAGTGAGCTGCCCTTGGGGGGCTGGCAGCCCAGGGCCCTGCCCCCTCACCTTAGGGTGTCAGAGAAGGCCTCCAGGGCAAACTTGGAGACACAGTAGCCCTCGCCAATGGCTGCCAGGCAACCCATGATGCTGGTGATATTCACCACACAGCCCCAGGCCTGTTGCAGTAGGGGCAGCAGGGCAAGGGTGATGCTGATGTGGCCCAGTGTGTTCACATCCAGCACCTCATGGAAGTCATTCCAGGCCAGCACAGTGTGGGCCCAATCATACCAGCCACACCAGCATTATTCACCAGACCAAAAAGCCCTGTGGATAGGTGAGACAGATACTGAGGGGAGGTGAGACATTGCAGTGGCGCCTTTCCTTCCTAGACCTGAGTTCCTTCCCCTCATAGTCCCTCTGGCTTCCCATAGTCCCTGCCAGTGAACACCCTATACCATGTTCCTGGTGGCCTGAAGCATACTCACCTGTTTCCCCAACATGTGTTTCTACCCACTTGGTTGCCTGCTGGACACTGTGGAGATCAGTGACATCCAGTAGGGTGGTATGGAGTCGGGAGGAGGCCACCCATGGTAGGTCCTCTGCCCCTGATGGGGTCAGGCAGCTGGCCAAAACTTGGAAGGCTCTCTGATCCAGTCTCAGTGCTAGGAGCTGCCTGAAACCTGAGTCACAACTGATGATGAAGAGGAAGGCATTGCTTGGGGGCAGGTTCCGCTGGTCTCTGAGTACCCACAGTGCTACCCAGTGCAAGACTCCCAGCAGCAGGGGCACCCACATGGCTGTAGTCCAAGTGACCTGCAGGTGGTAGCCAAGGCTGGGCAGAAAAACTTGTCTAGTTTACTCTGGCTTCTAATATCCTATTAGTCTCTGGTACCAGAATTCTGAGGAATAATCTGTTTGACAGATAAAAGACAAATCACACCTCATTTGGGAAAGCAAGCAATCTGGGAAGACCATATATGAATAGCTAATTCAGTGAAAACCGGATGAGCCGGATCTTCTGTCATCTCTTCTCTCCTGCTAAACCAGGGACATCTGAACTCTCTAAATGTAAGATGGACCTTGTTTTAGGAAACACATATAGGGTAAAGAGTCCTGCATTTCAGTCTTTGAGACTCCAAACTTGGTGTGTAATGCTGAGCATCCCTCTGAGCCTCTGAACCTGTTTTCTCATCTGCCAGTGGAGACTAACACCCACTGCACCCACCGGGAATTGTGGAGGATCAAAGGGGAGCATATGTGACGAAGCACATTAAAAGTTTAAAGCTTCGAGTTGTCAATACATGTAATATCTTACAAGTTTTCCCCTAGCAATCCCAGTTTCCAGTATCTTGCTTACCTCCTCTGGAGAGAGCTGGAAGGTACAATACTGGACACTTCCTTTGCTTGTTTGAGAGACTGCTCCCAGTCTTCCCAGGCTCTGACACGAGCTACAGCTCAGGCCATAGTCTGCAGTCTGCACAGACTGGTTGCCAGAGGTATTAAGTGTATGTGAGCTGGAGTGGGGGAGGGCTGGGAGGAGGAGCCAAAGAAGGCTGGAGCCTGCCAGCTGAAGCCAGGGAGGGATTGGCATAGACCAGGCATGCCAGGACCCATTTCTTGGCTATCTTTTCCAGCCAGGGTTCCTGACCACCTCTGTCATAGACTCCAAGGAGGAGGGATGTGTCAAGGATGGCTGCTGCCTCCCTTTGCTGGTGACCTTAGATCTGTCATTCCTCCTTCTTTATGCCTAAAGTACCCCCATGCCCAAGAATTAATCTTCAGGCTGGGAGGGGCCATAAACACATGGAGAGGCAGAGCGCCAGAGCCGAGACCAGACCTACTCCCTGTCTTATTTTTCCTTGGCAGGAAACTGAAGTCCTGAGTTAGGAGCTTGTGGCAGGGCCCACTGGAACCTTCTCTGGGAGGTGTGGGGAGCTCCTATCCTCTGCGTCCCTAGCAGGCACCTGTACCAGGCCCAAGGAGGAAAAGAGAGTTGGAATAATAAGAGGAAGCTAGTTCCATCCTCTACCCAAAAGGTGCCTGTCCCTTAGGAAAACAGTCTCTGACCCTTCCATCTCCACTCCCCATGGTGAGTTAGTAGCTCCTTAAAACATACTGCAGAGAAATGGAGGCTTGTGTTTTATTCGTGACCTGTCAGCCTCCCTCTTGCCCCATAGGGAGGTAGGAGGAGTGGGGTAGAGGGGGAGGAAGAGGGGCTAGGACTGGGCTGACTGCAGCTGTCCTTTGTAGACGTATTCCAGGGCGGTGGCAATGGTGCGCATGTCCAGCTCAATGCTCCGAGCCCAGTTCTCCACATCCCCGATTTCCTGGGAAAGGGAGGGCGTGGGAGTCCATGAATCAAGGCAAGTAGAGTAAGAGGAAGCTAGTTCCATCCTCTACCTAGATTCATCATCTAGGGGATGAATTGGGTACTTTCCACACATCTTGTACAAAGGGGTTTGCTTGCATCCACCAACTGCCTTTACCTCTTTCTCTAGCTTCTCTGACACTAGGAGCATAGATGGGGTTTCTGGGATCATCCCTACTTCTTCTTTAACCCAAGGCCTGAGGTCATCTGACTGGAGGCAGTCAGTGGGGGCCCAGGATGGGGCTGGTGATGTAGGGAGCATGGCTCACCTTGAGTGCCTGGTTGAAGTTCTCCACCATCCCGATCCATTGGCCTGTCTGCTTGGCAAACTGGGCAGCCTGAACCTGCAGGGTCTTCACCTCATGGTCCAGCTTTCTCTGGTTCATGTAGGCCTGGGCCACACTATAGGTTGGGGGAGGAAGGAGGTCAACTCAACCAACTTACAGGAGTGGTCTCTAGGACTAATATCCCACTGCAAGAATGGGAGGCCAGCCGGGAGTCAGGCTGGGGAAAACCTCGAGATTTTGGCCATTCTGGGATGTGATGCAAAAGAGACTAGTTATATGCAAATGAACCCAGCTCCTTCCTCGCACTCCAGGATTCCCAGGAGAGCCTAATTGGGAGCTGACTAGAAACATATCATATCCTACCTCACAAAGGAGTTCCTGAAGCTGGATGGGGGAAGGGAGAACCAACCTGGGGTAGGGAGCAGCTATCCCTGAGAAAGAAGCTGGGACAATCTAGCAGCAGGGACACATCTGGCAGTGATTGGAAGCCCAGGGATCTGTGCAAGAAGTTGAGAAGGAACTTGGGCCACTCCCTGAATCTGGGGTGGGATAGGAGAGCAACCCCCTCCCCAGGAACTTAGGGTCGAGAGAAGATCTCCCAGGGGCTGCTTCTTGGCTCTCAGTCTCTCTCCCAACCCTTTTCCTTTCGCCCACACATATGAATGAACACACATGCACACTTCTCCCTTCTGCTCCATGCAGTTTTTCTTTTCTTCTCAGTCAAGGTGTTGGCTGCAGTCAGGTTGGTGCCTACCCCCGTCCCCTCCCAATCCTCCTGCAATAACTGTGCAACAACTGTGTAATAATTTTTTTCTCTCACTGGCTGGTGAATCTTTCACTCCTCACCCTAAAGCTCTAGGTCAGCTGGAAGACTCCACATCCGGTGGCCCCACCCAATGGAATCTGTGGGGGCTGGACGGGGCATGGGGTTGGGCGGGGTGGGAGAGAGTGGGAAGGACACCTGACAAGGGCTGAGATAGATGAAGCCTTTGTGTTCCTTTCTGGGGACTGAGAGGAGCTGTGGGCAGTGACACAAAACCCTTTCTAATCTGGCTTTGGCTTAGCTGCCCTCAATCTAAAAGTGGGGTGGCCCCTGGCAAAGAAAGAGGAGAGGGAGAAGCCTGGGCCAACCTTACAGCATAGCCTGTGAGGCGCCAATGTGGGACGGAGGAAAGGGGGTAAACGCTGTCCTTTCTCTTTGGGGACAGCTGGGCTATGGTAGGGGGTGGTGTGGGAACTGAAATAGTAAAAGCAGGGGGCTTCCAATGCTTCATGATTCCCCTGGAAGTTTCTGAAATCTCAGTTTTTTTCTGTGACTTCCTGCTTTCTATTATTCATACTGAGTGAAGGGAGAGGCCTGAAGGTGGTGGTGGTGATGAGGTTCTATGGAGATCACAGCCTTGTCTTCCCCTTATCTTCCCCAAAAATGAGTAATGAAGATGACAGCCCCTGCCTGGCTCACTTGGGCGACTCAGTCTCTGGATTCACAACCAAGCTATTCTACTTGCCCTGGGGTGGAAGGCATCATACTGCTGCCTTTCTTCCAATAGACGGCCTATCAAATCATCATCCCTGCACTCTTCTGGGTCAAGGGACAATATTCTTTGCTCCTTCTCAAGTCTTTGGTTGTTATTGGCATTCTCCTTTAGGACTGGAGCAGGGGGGTGGTCCCTGGAGACCCAGAAGGAAGGGCAGGAACAGCCTGGCTCTGCTGTAGCTCTTGGCATAGGTTCTGCTCTCACCCTCACCAGCTGTGTCATCTCTTTCCTGCCAGCTGCTCCCTAGGCTTGCCAGAGGGTGGGAGGTAGAGAAGGAAAGGGTATAAAGCTGTGGTGAAGGAGGATACCCTCCCTCCCACCAAAGTGACAGCTGGACTTGGAGGGGTGATGGGAGGTGGGCAGATGGCATCAGGTTGTGAGCACTAGGGAAGTCATTGTGGAGAGGGGTTAATCTGGCTGTTCTTCCAACCAGTGCAGCTGCTCCTCCCTGCCCAATGTTAAGGGTCAGAGCTGACTCAAGCCTCTGCCCATAAACTTAAACCGGGTGGGGGGAAGGGTAGAGGAATGAGTGGAACATCACATCCTCAGGAGCAATCTGTACCCGATAGACCGTGCCAGTGCCTAAACTTGGGTGGTGGGGTGGCTGGTGTCGATGGGATGATGTTCATACCCCACATTGAGGTGATCCACCAAAGCTTCGGTCAGGCAGGTCGCTGCAGTGATAGCCTCTCGCCTTCTTTTTTCTGGGGGAAGGGGAGAAAGGGATCGGAGTGGCGACTTGGTTTTTTGAGGGGTGGTACTGAAGGTTCCCCACCTATTCATTACTATTCTGCTACCTGCAGGAATATCTCAACTAATCTCAGAGTGTCAGAGCTGAAAAGGACTTTGACAAACATAAAGCAAGCCCTTTCATTTTAGAGATGAGGAAGCTGGTTCTCTGAGAGGGGAAGCGATTCGTCAAGGGGCGCTAATGAGTCAGTGGCAGCGTCCAGGACTCCCCAGACTCCCAGGCACTCTTTTCCCACTTTCTTGGCCTAATGATTGGCAACTCCGGATTCTCAGTCCGCGTTCAGAAAACAAGAGCCACACGCCTTTTTCGGTGGTTTCAGACCTCCAAGAATCCCATTTCAGTTGGTTCCCCAACACCCTCCTCGCTCTAGGAGCGTCCCTTCCAGGATGAGAGGCTGCCTGGACCAATCGGCACGGAGTTCCAAAAGCAGGAGGCGGAACTAGGAGGCTGCGGTGACAGCGTGGGGGGCGTTACCGAGGGGACAGGGGTGTTGCTAATGGGACCAGAGCCCATTGGCACGGGAACGGAATTTTAAAAAAAGCCACGCCCCTTCCGATGCCCGTGCCCATCAGCCCGCTCCCTTCCCTGGATCTGGGCGGTTACTCGAGGTCCTGGCCCCGGGCTGAGGCTAGGCCGCGGTGGAAGAGAAAACCGCAGACCGGATATTCCGCTCACCCTGCAGCTCCTTGCGTTCATTCTGCTTGGCATGGTGTTCCTTCAGCAGGCGGGACAGCATGGTCGCTAAGGGCTGGGGCCTGGGTGCTGGGTGCTGGGCAAGGCCGGCTCCCTCCAACTCCGGGAGCTGGATGTAACGCACACCTCGGCGTCAGAGGGACCGGAGTCACGTGACCTTAATGTCACGTGAGGCCGGGAAACCGCCCCCTTTCCGAGTCCAGGTTGGCAGATAGTGGAGATCTTGGCTGGGAAGGGAGGGAACAGTAGAGGGCAGGGGGCAGGCGTGCCCTTGTCTATTGGGGGCTCACTTTTTGGCGAGTGTTGAAAATTTTCTTTAGCACTCATATTGCAGAGCTCTTTTTTAACACCTTCTTTGGATCTCAGGCTTGCGGGGTGGTTGGTGGGAGTTGGTGTTGCCAGGATGTCCATCACAGTTTGGTTATTGAGAGAGCAGAGGCTCCCTGGACTCATTGAAATTCCTTTCCCTCCTTGCTTTTCCCTCCTGGCAGCTCCGGGCGGTTCTCAGTTGATTCTTAGCTCCCTCTTTCTAGAAGGGACTACTTTCCTTTCTAGTCCAGCTCGCTCTCTTCTCACCACTTCGCTTAGCGCTGGTGGTCATTGTAGAGAAGCAGCATTTTATGCACTTCAAGCGGCTTCCTAGGGAGCTTTGCTAATTTGGCTGCCTATATGCAGTGAGTACGCAATTCCATCTCTGTCCTTTTGTGGTCAGAGAATGAGAACCCATTTCAGTCTCTCTAGAAGAATAAGTGCTGCTGTCAAAGTACAAGGTAAATTATATAACACCTCTCTGAACTAGGAAAAATGCTTCCGGGATTAATTCTAACAAGAAAACATTATAAACATCATCAACATATTTTTGCTACTGCCATTCTCTTTTGGTGCACTGTGCACTAACATGCTGGCTAACTTTGGGCAAGTTGCTTACCCATTCTGGATTTGGGTTTTCTCCTTAGTAAAATAAAGGCACTGGATTAAATAAGTCATTGGCAATCCTGACTAAACAGTAGAATCACCTGGGGAAGTTTTTAAAAATGCCCTGGCCCTAGACTAATTAACTAGATCTCTGAGGGGTGGAACCCAGGCATAAGTATTTTTTAAAAAGTTCTAAAATGAATTGAAGGTTGAGAATCACTGTACTAAAACCCTATCTAAAGCTATTTCCAACTTTGGCATTCTCTCATTTTGTGATTCAGTTACATAGTTGAAAATTGACTTCATTACATCAGCTTGCAGTGGGAGGAGACATGGGTACTGATTGAGGTGGAATAAAACTCAGATACAGAGCAGTGAAGTAACAGAACTCACAAGGGGCAGAACTAGGATACAAATCCAGGCTATCTAACCCCAGAGTCTGAGTGTAACCACTGCACTATACTGCATACACCATGGGAGACAGCCCAGGAGGGGAGGTTCTGTCTCTTGTCACTGTGCCCTTCCATCTTGTGGGGCATCAGTTGAAGGGAATACTGGAAGGGGAGGAGTTTTTGGGAAGAGGCTCTTATCCAGAGAAGGGCTGATCAATAGAAGCGGGAAGAGTGAGAGCACCACAGGGCAGCCTGGCCCAATCTTTCCCCCACTCTGGCTTCAGCTTTTAACTGCAGTGAGCAAGCAAAATAGAGGCAGATTGGAAGGTGCCTGGTGCATCACTCCCAGAGCTGCGGGGCCTGAGAGAGAAGAGTAGGTGTTGGAAGGGGTGTCAGAGAATAGTGACCTGGGGGATGTGAGACAGAGGGCAGGGGCCAATGAGGGGGTCTGGTGTTGGCGGTTTCAGCCATCAGACTGTGAATGTTAAAATGAGGCTAAGGGAGAGTGACAGGCCCATCCTATATTACCCTCACTCCACTTGGCACTACCATCTGACATTTTCACAATCAGTAAAGAGACTGCCAGGATTCTGCAGACATCAGCCCTGCCCTCCTCTCCCACATGCTGGCTGTTCCTTTGCCCTAGAACTGGGCAGAGGACACGGGTACTTGTATCTGGGGACCACAGCAGATCTCTCCAGGGTCATCCTCTAGCTGCTCTTTTTCTGGGCCCTTCTTGTTCACCGTCTAACCTCAGTTTCTGCTGTTATTGAAGCTCAGCCCCACCTGCCCGTGGTAGAGATGGACGCAAGTTGCACACATATTTGGAGAATGACTCTTGAAATTTGAAATCTCTTTCTGCCCACCTGTCCTTACAATTTCCTACCCAGATTATTTTCCCTCAGAATAAATGAATGCAACTCCATGCTCTTTTCTCCATTCATCTCTCTATTTTTTTAAGGTCTCTTTCAGAGTTAAATTTAATTAGTAAGCTTCAAGCTGACTGGCTGGGATAAACATTAGGATTGGAAGCTACTTAGTTGTTAGGGGTTGAGTAAGGACTGAGGGAGGACATGGCACAAGTGGAGGAGGCTTCTCATAGTGGGAAATCTGGCTGGGCTTCAAGAGGGGACTGTTGGTGGTGTGGCCAAGTTCCAAATGTTGGCCTGAAGCCAGTGCTCAAAGAAAAAGGGCCCTCAAGACAATTTAAATGGCTCTGTGTGGGAAGTGACCTCCCAGTCTTCTCTAAGATGCAAGGGTTTTTTTCCTTGGATCCTCAAAGACCAGAGCGATCAAGTCATGTCCCCACTGACTCCCCTCAATCACATTTATATTCTTTCTCTCCCAGCCACTCCCATAGTTCAAGCTTTGGCTACAGCCAGAATCCAGAGGCAGGCAGAAGGATTCCAGTGCTGGAGAGGTGGGTGGGGTGAGAAAGTACTCATGTTGTGTGTTGTGGGGAGGAAAAGGCTGACCCTGGGACATATGCTTCAAGGCTCTGCCAGATGAGGTGGAAGGAGAAGTTAACCCTGAAGTCTGTGTTCTGAAAGTGTTGGCTTGAAAGTTAGAGCAGCTGGAAAATAGGGATCTCAGATGGAGGGGAAAAGAAGGCTGTTAGAGAGGGAAGGGGCTGGAGAAGTTTTCAGCTTTTACTCAAAGGCCAAAGTCTTTGCTGAGCCTGGGCATTTATTAATTTTAAAAATTATTTTGAAATAGTTATAGACTCATAAGAAGTTGCAAAAATAGTACTTGAGTCTTATGTACATTTAACCCAGCTTTTTCCTGTGGCAACATCTTATATAGTTGTGGCACAATATCAAAATCAGGAGGCTGAGGTAGCTACAATACTGTTGACTAGCCTACAGGCTTTATCCAGTTTTCATCAGTGTTTTACATACATTTATTGTGTGTGTGTGTGTGTGTGTGTGTGTGTGTGTGTGTGTGTGTGTTCATGTAGTTCTATGCAATTTTATTCCAATTTATTTGTATAGATTCAAATAACCATTACTAAAATCAAGGTACAGAATTCTTCAACATGACAAAGTAACTCCTGTGCTATCCTTTTATATCCACCCCTCCCATCCCTGTCCCCTGGCAATCACTAATCTGTTCTTCATCTTTATAGTTTTATCATTTTTATAATGTTTTATGAGTGGAATCAAATAGTATCAGCACTGGCTTTAATTTAATGAATTCCTAAACTCTTGACTCATATACAAGAAGTTCTCTGACAAGTTGTTTATTCTAATGTTCAACTTCCTCCATTCTTGGGATCCTTCTATAATCTTCATTCCCCACTTCATCTACAATATTCCTACAATATTGCTCTCCACTCCAACAATTGGTCTCACTTCTCCTTCAGGGAAAATCTACATGTCTAAACTTAACTAGGCTGCTCTAGGGCCCTTGCTTATCCCCACCCTCCCCTGCCCTACTATTTATAGCCAGGCTAATTTTGGGTGTCCTTTCTCTCTTCTTTCCTGCTCTTTCCTCCTGTGGCCATGAGGTGACTTCTCAAATATTTGGGCAGAGGAGGTCAGAAGCAGATTCTTGGCATCTGATTTCAGCCTTGGTTTTAGCAGGAGCCAGTGGAGTGGAGCTTGAGGGAGGCAGAAGCTACAGGTGCAGAGATGAAGGCAGCTGGGGTTCTAAAGGCATTTTGATTCTGGCTGGGCTGAGTTGGGAGTCCCAGGTCCTATCTTGATTTTACTATTCTGTGTTTTTGCTTCAGCCCTTCTCTATTGTCTGTGTCTCTGAAATAGAAAAGGGATGGAGACGGCATATGTGGGGGATAATAATAGTAGAATCTTGATGCCAGCCTGCTGGCAGCACATGTACTTCCTTGATAACACCTGTTTAAAGTTATGCTAGTTTCCTGGAGGAGATGGCCACAGGCATAGTGTTGCAAAAATGAAGGCCCAAATCTTCAAGTGTATAGTAGTAATATATCCAGGGCAAGAACGATTCCAGGATCAAGAGATTTAGTGTCTACCTATTTGTTTTTTTGTTTTTAAAAGAATATAACCTTTTACAAAGAAGAAAGACAAAGGGAGAAAACAAAGAAGGACTAGGTAGGACACATACTGAGACTTTTAAGAAAGGGAAGGAGAAGAGAGAATCTTAAGAATATGATGATAGTGTCTGAGGGGCAGAGAAAATATTAGAGACATTGAGAAATAGTCTCAGAAAGATTCCAAGTGACAGAGACAAGAAGGAAAACAAAAATAGAGTTTGGAATGAGAGAAAACCAGATAGTGAGAGAGGGAAGGGAAAGATAGACAGATAGATATACACAAGACCAATACTCAGTAAGAAAGACAACTAGTAAGGGGAGGTGGGATCAAGTGAGGTTCCAGTTGTGCCAAATTATTTCCTATCTCTCCTTCTGGCTCTGTTTCTGGATTAGAGTTATAAATAGCAGAGAGTTAGAAAATGTCCCCCCTCCCTTTGCTTCTGTCTTAGACTGAGGGGAAGAGAGAAGGAGAGAGAATGGCCTGCGGTTCCTCCTAGAGATCCCTGTAAAGCCCCACCCAGCTGCTCCTGTCTGGGCCAGCCCAGGTCTGCCCCTCCAATCTCCTCCACTTTGGAGCAGGGGTCCCCAATCAGTCCCTGGCCAATTAGGAAACCAGCCACACAGCAGCAGGAGGTGTGCCCTGGGCCAGGGAGCAAAGCTTCATCTATATTTGCAGCGGCTCCCCAGCACTAGTGTCACTGCCTCAGCTCCACCTCATCACCAGGCATTAGATTCTCATAGGAGCGCCCATCCCTGAAGGTGCCATGGGAGGAATGGCGGGTAGACTCCAGAAATAAATTCCTGCCAGCGCATTGCCATAGGATAGTGCCAAAAAGGTTGGGGACAGCTGCTTTGGAGGGTGGGAAATGTACAGTCCTGGGAAGGGTCTGGGAGCTGGATACAGCCTGTTGGGTCCAATCTCTTTCATCTTTACCGGTCTTTGGCAACACCCATCCCCCAGCTTATTTTCCTCTTCCACTATCACTCTCAGCGTCCCCTACCCCCGTCCCCTCTTGCCTTTCTTTCTCCATGTTTTTCTCTTTCTGTCTGCCTCCTTTGCCCCCTCCCCAGACCTGCTGAGTTTTTCTTTCTCTTCTTGCCTGTTTTTTCCTGTTTCCCTGAATGCTGCTGACTTGTTACTGCCGGGCTCTGAGGGGTGGGATGGGAAGAGGCGGGAAGTGGTTTGATTGGAACAGCGTGAGAAGTGCTCCCTGTGACCAAAGTGGAGGACGGAGCGCTAAGGTAGACCCCACAGGACTCAGGCCCGAGACTGTTCCCCTTTCATCTCCTCTCTTTCTGCCTGCATCTCTCTCTTCCCAGACTCTTTTAAGCCTCATTTACTTATGTCTTACACTCCTTTCTCTTTTTTGGCTCCTTTCTCTCTGTACTTCTCAGTCGCTCCCTATTGCCAGGCGCCTCCTCCACCCTTCGCTGGCTCGGTAATCAGTCGGGAGTTAAGGGGAGCGCACACAGGGGGCGGCAAGGTGGAGCTAGGGTGGGGCTGGGGTGCTGGGTAGTGAGGCCTCCCGCCTGGGTATCCCTTAGCGATGCTGCGCAGCCTCCACCTGCTGCGGAGAGGGGGCGGGCCGAGAGCGGGGCGGGACAGTGCGGGACGGCGTGCAAGGGGGGGCGGCGGCGGGGGCGGAGGCGGGAGCCCTAGTGGACGCCCAGCCGCCGCGCCTCTGCCGCAGTCCTGCCAGCGGGCGTGGAGCGGCGGAGCGGTGAAAGATTGGGAGATCCCTGAAGACCAGCGAGATTCGAGACCAGAGAACCGCCTTGGAAACCTGGGGCTCGGGGCTTGAGCAAATTTTCTTGCGCACTCGGGGCGTGCGCGCGGGGTCGCCCCATGGCCGGCATTCCGGGCCGCGATCCTATGGGGGTCTCCGGGATTTGTTACCTTCTTGGTTCCCTGCTCCTCGGACTGCTCTCCCTAGGGGCTGTTGCCTTCAATCTGGATGTGATGGGCGCCCTGAGAAAGGAGGGCGAGCCAGGGAGCCTCTTCGGCTTCTCTGTGGCTCTGCATCGGCAGTTACAGCCCCGACCCCAGAGCTGGTGAGTCACCGCGCCCGTCCAGAGCCTCCGTGCCCCGAGCCACAGATTTCCCACCCCTACCTCATCTCCCAGTCTTCCAACCTCACTAAGATTCGGCTGCTCACAGATATCTCGTACCCCAGCCTAGAACTTTGCCTCATCAGTCTCGAGTCTGATGAGCCTTGGCCCCGAGACCCAGGCTCTTGCTGTGGGGATGAGTTGGAGAGCAAGATTTTTGTCTTGGCAGAGACTATCTTCTTTTGCCTCCGCGCCTCTTGCATCCTTGCTTCAGTGCCTTCTTCAGAGGGCTGAATTCCCTGAAGGACAGGGACTGAACATTTTGTCTCTTAGGGAAGGAAGAGAAGAAGAGTAGAAACTGAAGGTGCCATGGGAGGAATGGGGGGTAGACTCCAGAAATAACTTCCTGCCAGTGCATTGCCATAGGATGGAATGAGGACAGCAGGACAGTTGGGAGGCAAGGAGATACCTGCCACTTCTGTGGCTCAAGACCATGGGAAGGCTGGGCGAGAATAAGATTTAGCAGCAGCAGCAGCAGCAGCAGAGAGAGAGAAAGAGAGAGAGAGAGAGAGAGAGAGAGAGAGAGAGAGAGAGAGAGAGAGAGAGAGAGAGAGATCCAGGAAGGATGCTGGCCATGCTGTTCCCCTTCCTCCTGCTTAGGAAATTTCCAGCTCCACGAATCTCAGCAATAGGGGAAAGCAAAGAGGAGTGAGGAGCAGAGGACAATTCTAATAATTTTCTAATCAGTTCAGGACCCATGGAAGGACACACTTGTGGGCCTGTGACTGTCATGCTTCCTATACTAGTGGCTCCAGCTCATGTACAATTTCAAAAAGGCAATATGGGGAGGAAAGCTTCCTGCTAGGGGGCTTTTCTTTTCTAGGCCAGTGCCTAAGCCACACTAAGTGTCCATTACTAGGATCGATGCTGTCCACAGAGACTGTCTTCTCTCTGCTACTACTGGCCTGGGGGCAGAGGGTAGTGACAAGAGCTCATTACTCTTTCCCTACTTAGGGAGGAAGGGCAAGCTCAGATATTTCTTCTTCCATTATCCCTGTCATCATGGAGGAAGGTCAGTGGTCTCCTAAATTTTGGGAGAGGTAGAAAGCAACTAACTTCATCTCTTCTTCAGCCTTCTGTCCACTTCCTCCCTCATCTGTCTCACTCACTCTCTCCTCCCCCCATCTGCCAGAGTTCCTGGACTAGAGGCCTTTTTAGGACATGCTGAACTCTCTGAGCTATTTCCAGGCAAATTCTAGGTTATTTTTAATAGCTTGGTCTCTTGTCATTTCCCCCTCATCTCTGAAGGTGGCCCCTAATTCTGTCTCCTAGAGTCAAGCTAGGGGCATTCCAAGAGGGACCTGACTGCCAAACCCAGCTTTTGCTCCTGCAGGGGGCATTCTGCTGCCTGGTGGCACATGGGAGACCTGGCACCTTGCACATCCCTAGCTTTTGATTTCTAGGTTTCCTCCCCCAGCACATAAAACACTTAGAATAGCACAAGGCACATAGCTAGTGCAATGAAAATATTAGTACTATTATTCCTATACTGGGATTCACAGAGCTAAAGAATAGTTTTAGTACCTTACAGTGAGCCAGGATCTAAATGCTTGGCCAGAGCACCCCCAGGGTGAGAACCCTCAGAGGGCCACCCAGACTGAGAGAATCAGAGAGGGTTGGATGTGGGTTGGAGCCTGGAGTGTGAGGAGAACTGAGAGGTGCAACAATCATGGGCTTCTCCACCTCCATTTATCCCAGCTCCCAGGGAGTCCCTCTGCCCCCAGTTGCCAACATGTTTTTGCTTTTCTCTCTTTGCAGTGGCTGCAGCTGTGGCTACTGTTTTGTCTAGAGGCCTGGAGTGGCTAGGGATCATGGGATGAAGCCAGGAAGGAGTATATGGCTCGGTCAGAGGTGGAGGGACCAGAGAAGCTGCGTGTGGGAACTCTTGTTACGGGAGGGATGAACTGGTCTGTTCTCCACCAGGGGTGGGGCTGGGCGTATCCTTGCGCTCAGCTTCTTTCCTCCATATGGACTCCTCCCTTCCTCCCTCCTCCTGAGGAGATGTAAGCACTGAACACTGGCTGTTAGCTTTTCTTGGTGCTTAGCTATGCAGTGACCTGCTGAGGCACTGGCTGTCTCTTTGAGTCCACATGAAGTGTGGGTTCAGCCTCATATGGGGCAATCACAAAATGAATAAGATAGCTCAGTCCTCCAAGAGATGGCCATCTCTGTGTTTGAGATGTGTGAGGGATGCTGTCGATCTGTCTGAAGGTTGATGGTGCCATCTGGTTTCATTTTCTGCCTGGGGTACCTTCCTCTCCCCTTCCTCCTCTTAACTCTCTGGAGGAGTCTCAGTGTTCTGCAGATGGCCTGCCGTAGGATGTGATGGAAAAGGCATGGGTAATGGAGTTAGACAGATGTGCTTTTGAATTCCAGCATACTACTTAATGTCTCTGAGTGAGTGGCCTCATCTGAAAGACAAGAAAATAAGCCTTGAATGAGATTGTTATGAAGATTAAGTGAGATAATGTTCTTAACTTGCCTATCCCTGGCACCTAGGTAGAGAGCGATAAACGTTAGTTCTTCTTGTTTCTGGCAGTTAGCCTAGGGCCTAACCCATAGTAGGTGCTGAGTAGATATTATTTCCTTGTCTCACCAGTGCCTGACACAGGGGTTGGCAGGTGGTAAGTTCTCAATAAATAGTTGTTAATGAATGTCGAATGCATGCAATGCCCTCTTCTCTACCATTCCCCTGCCACCTTCTTTCACTTCACACTGGCCCTGACATGGGATGACAGCTGCTAAAAGAGGAGGAGATGTGGGAAAGGAGAGTAGCTCTGTGCCCTCCCCTCCCCCTGCACCATCAGAGATGGCACAATGCCCCACAGATGCCTGTCTGCAATATTGCCCCACACAGCTTTGGACCTTCCCACTTGGGAAGGGAGATAGAGGAAAACAATGTGAGAGAGAGGCTTCAAAGTTTGCCCTGCTGCCACTTTTGAGTCTTTCTTTCTCTGAGGATCCATGTAGCCAGCTGAGTGCCAGTCACCTCATCTCACCCCCTCCTTTACTCTTGGCCTGGCGATCAGACCCAAGGGACCCAGGCAGCCTTCATTCCCAGCACAATCCTCTCCTGGGGAAGAAGCCTTGGCTGTGATTGTGGAAAATTGTCCTGCCAAGAAAGTTGTAGTTGGGAAAATGTATGGGGGGAGGTAGGAGAGAAGACTGGGAGGGGGTGGGAGCGGGTGGGATGGGAGGGATGGGAAATCATGGCTGTGGAGAGGAGAAGGAAGGATAGGAAAGGGGATTCAGGAAGTAGGGAGAGAATAGGGTGGTGAGGATTGGAGACAGAATGAGTAATTTGCCCTTATTTGCCAGCTGGGAGTGACTGATAGAATCTTGGAGCTGGCAGGATTGTTGGGGTTGGGGTCTTTGATAGGTCTCTGAGGAGGGGGTGGGAGAAGCAAGACTGTTGCTTGGACTCCTGAGGTAGTCCCTGGGCCACATCGTGGTGCCAGTCTGTTCCTGTTAACTTTTGCTGTCAGCATTTTTGGCATTTCTGGGAAGGTTTCAGTTGGGACTGGGGAAGTGGGCAGAGCTTGGGGATGGGGCCAGAGCAAGGGTAGGAAAGGCCTGGTGGTGAACAGGTGTTGAGAACAAGCAGTTCTTTCAAACTAGCAGTGTCGGTTCGGTGTTTGGGTTGCTCTGTGTGTGTGTGTGTGTGTGTGTGTGTGTGTGTGTGTGTGTGTGTGTGTGTCCACTGTGCATGTGGTCCTTCATCTGGAGAGTATGTGCATATGTAATGTGATGATTGCATGGCCAAGTGTATTAACTTGGAAAATTGACTTTGGCTCTTCTCCTTAGTCCTTCGTATACTCTGCTTGGTGCTGAGGAGTTGGGCCTGGGCAGCCCTAGGGAGGGGAAGCACTGCAGCCCTTAACTCCTGCCCCTACCCCATTGTGCAGGCTGCTGGTAGGTGCTCCTCAGGCCCTGGCTCTGCCTGGGCAGCAGGCGAACCGCACTGGAGGCCTCTTCGCTTGTCCCCTGAGCCTGGAGGAGACTGACTGCTACAGAGTGGACATCGACCAGGGAGGTATGAGCCCTGTGGGTGTGGAGTGGGGGGAAGCACATGAGAAGGGGACTTGGGGACTCGGTCTCCTCTTCCCTCCCCTGATTCCCAGTGTCCTGCCTCCAGCTGATGTGCAGAAGGAGAGCAAGGAGAACCAGTGGTTGGGAGTTAGTGTTCAGAGCCAGGGGCCTGGAGGAAAGATTGTCGTGAGTACCACTTCTTGTGATTGTATGCCAGAGTGGGGTGTGTATGTGTGTGTGTGTACAGTGTGTGCACATGCACAGATGTGCTTACCGAACACAAATTGGGTATATGGTATGATGGTCTGATTCCTAGCACATTAGGGAGATATAAAAAGTGTAAGACATGGTACTCGTTCTTATAAATTTGGTACTCGTTCTTATAAAAGTATAAGACATGGTATTTGTTCTTATAAATTTAAGTGTCTAACCATCATCCATTCATCCATTCATCCATTTTGACAAACTCTTACTGAGAAACTTTTAAACATCAGGCATTATGCTAGTTACTGAGAGATATGTAAAGACAGAGAAAAGCTTGCATGCCTCAGATAGCCTACTGCATATCATGGAGATTTTTATCCTCTCCTTTTCAGTGTCTTCTTTTCTGTATCATCATTAACATGCACAACATATAGTAATGCAAGTTGCTATGGGGCAGTCTATCAAAGTCTGAAGGAAGTGTGGAGAGAAGGGACTCCTGCAGGTGGGGTGATTTGAGTCAGGCTTTCAAGAATAAGCGATACTTGGAGCATGGAGAGGGGAGTTATCGAAGTGCTTTGCAGATGAAGTGATGTCACTTACAAAGGGCCAAAGATGGGATCAATCTTGAAATGTTGGGCATAGTCACCTATGGCGTGATCGAGGAGGCACAAGTCCTATGTACTGACTTAGATGTGCTGGCGGGTGCTCAGACAGAAGGTGGAACAAGGATTTCTTCCTTCCAGAGCAAGGAAATGGGTGCTGATGGGATAGGGGGTTATGAATATACTTGCCTAACACTGGGGTGGTGGTGGTGCTTAAGTGATGCTAGCATAGGGGGATGTGTGTGCATGCATGTGTGCACATGAACCAGCTCTGCCAAACATCTGCATGTGGTTAGCGTGGCTCAAGCAGGTCCCTGGCCCACTCAGTGGAACAGCCTCTTATCCCATCATCCTGCAGACCTGTGCACACCGGTATGAGGCGAGGCAACGAGTGGACCAAATCCTGGAGACAAGGGACGTGATTGGTCGCTGCTTTGTGCTAAGCCAGGACCTGGCCATCCATGATGAATTGGATGGTGGGGAGTGGAAGTTCTGTGAGGGGCGCCCCCAGGGCCATGAACAGTTTGGATTCTGCCAGCAGGGCGCAGCTGCTGCCTTCTCCCCTGACAGCCACTACCTCCTCTTTGGGGCCCCAGGAACCTATAACTGGAAGGGTGAGTCACTGCTTTTGTGGAGGGGAAAAGGGGACCAAATTGTCTTCTTACTTCAGAGAGGGGATTTCAGGCAGCATGTGGCCAAACATGCCCACATATTCACTGCCATATAGCCCTGTGGCACTGCAACACCTTCCACCCATGTCATGCCAGCACACACATGAATGGAGGTATCTCCTCTCCTTCACATGGCTGTGTTCCTCAACACCCTGGCATGAGCTCCCACATGCATGGCTGGTCCTCCCTATCAACACACCAGCCCACACCTCATCACTCCCATTCCCATCTCTGCACGCTGCTGCTGGCTGAGCTGACACCCGGTGAGTGTTTGCCAAGTCTGCGGGACCCCAGAAGCTTGGGCTGGGGAGGGAGTGGAGATAGTGCTGGAAAGGAGAGGAGGGGCGTCCCTGTGTGCCTGTCTAACTAGCATTCAGCCTGAGGGGTGCTCCTCAATCCATGTCCTGGGCACTAACAGGTCTGTTCTTGCAGGCACTGCCAGGGTGGAGCTCTGTGCACAGGGCTCAGCGGACCTGGCCCACCTCGACGACGGGCCCTACGAGGCGGGGGGTGAGAAGGAGCAGGACCCCCGCCTCATCCCTGTCCCTGCCAACAGCTACTTTGGTAGGGACCTCCCCTGGCCCAGAGCCACTCTAACCCTATGCTCCTCTCTCTTGTCCTCCCTCTCCATGCTCCCACCCTTCTGTCTCCGTCTCTGTCTCTCACCCTGTCTCTCTGTCTTTCTGTTTCTGATTCTTATCTCTCTGGCCTCTTTGCCTCTGTTGTATTCTTTCTCCACCTCTTTCCTCTTTTTCTTGCCTTTGTGTCCGGCCCTGTCTCCCTACTCTGTGGCCCATCCTCTGGATGTCCCTTCCCTGGTGTCTCCCCCCATCCCATCCCCCGCAGGGTTGCTCTTTGTGACCAACATTGATAGCTCAGACCCTGACCAGCTGGTGTATAAAACTTTGGACCCTGCTGACCGGCTCCCAGGACCAGCCAGAGACTTGGCCCTGAATAGCTACTTAGGTTTGTAAGCGCCCACCCACATCCTCCTGGGCCCTGGGGGCTTGGCCTGGCTTTCCTCCTCTCCTGCCCCGCACCTCCCAACACACACCCAGGGAAACACATGTTGGGTCCAAATTTCAGAGACAAGCTAGGCCCAGTGACCAAGCCTAAGAAGAAGAGGCCCCAAGGGGGAGAGCCTAAGGGGCTGTGAACAGGGGTCTCCCTGGAAGAAGAACCAGGTGGGTGGAGACTGTGCTGGGAAGGAAGACAGCTAGACCTCTAGGGGGACTTTCACTCAGGGATAGATGGTAGGCACACGCTGGAGAAAGGTCTAGCCATGTTGATAAGTTCCTCTAATTGTCTTATGTGTATCCCACTGCAGAGAAGGAGATGAGGACTGGGAGATGTTTGCGTGAATCAAGCTCTTCTCTACCCCCTTTCTCTGTCCCCATCCATACAAAGACTTCCTCTCCCTGCCAGGGTGGTGGGAGTGGTGTTCACTGGCTAGCATTGGGGCCTCCTGGGTGTGCAGAGGGGAGAATAATTCCCTGAGAATCCTAGGAGTGGGCCTTGTCCCAGATTCTGCCAGTGTGCTCACAGTGTCTGGCCTTTTCAGCCATTGCCTTTCTCTTTCTTCCCCCGTCCCTGAGGCTGACCTCATCGGACTCTTGTGCCAAACTCTAGTCTCTGGGTGTGTGTGTGGGGCAGGGGCTGCCAGGCATCTGGAGGGAGAGGAGGAGAGGTCCAGCTGTGATGGTGATTATGGTGATTGTGATTACGGTGATTAAGTAGAGGGCACCTCCACCTTTTGGCTCTGGACCTGTGAGGAGGGGCGGTAGGGGCTGCAACACACCCTGGCTCCTGAGTCTTGTAGGGAGTGCTCACTGGTAGGTCACTCCCAACCAGGTTTCTCCATTGACTCGGGGAAGGGCCTGGTGCGTGCAGAGGAGCTGAGCTTTGTGGCCGGGGCCCCCCGCGCCAACCACAAGGGTGCTGTGGTTATTTTGCGCAAAGATAGTGCCAGTCGCTTGGTGCCAGAAGTTATGCTGTCCGGGGAGCGCCTGACCTCTGGCTTTGGCTACTCACTCGTTGTGACTGATCTCAACAATGATGGGTGAGTGGGCAGCAGGGAGTGGAGCCAGGGGGATCTGGTCCAGGAGGTCAGAGGGTCCTGTGGCATTTTCTCCTAACTCCCCTGGTGGGGAGGATGCCACACTGATTGTCTTTCTTTTTCCATAGCTGGGCAGACCTGGTAGTAGGTGCCCCCTACTTCTTTGAGCGCCAAGAAGAGCTGGGGGGTGCTGTGTATGTGTACATGAACCAAGGGGGTCACTGGGCTGGGGTCTCCCCTCTCCGGCTCTGTGGCTCCCCTGAATCCATGTTTGGGATCAGCCTGGCTGTTCTGGGGGACCTCAACCAAGATGGCTTCCCAGGTATGATTGGGAACTAGAAAGGCACAGGGGAGGGACGGGGTAGGGGCAGGGACGGGAAGTGCCTCAGAGGTCAAGGGGAGGTGCTTTGAGGGCTCAGAGAGAGATGCATCCTGGGCTCACATCTGAACTTTATCATTTATTAGCTTTGTTACCTTGGGCAAGTTACCTAATATTTCTGAGCTAGTAATATCTGCAGAGAATAGCTGAGAGGATTAAAAGTGATATGTGTAAGGTGCCTGGGACTTAGTAGCCTCTCAATAAAATAGAAAAATATGATATGGGACTGACAGAGGAAAAGTTGGGGCCTGGACTTTGTCACCTACTCATCATCCCTCGCTGCTTTCCCACCCCTGCCCCTAGTCTGACTGCCTTTTCCTCATGCCTGCAGATATCGCTGTGGGAGCTCCTTTTGATGGGGATGGGAAAGTCTTTATCTACCACGGGAGCAGTCTAGGGGTTGTTGTCAAACCTTCCCAGGTGAGGGGCGTTGGAATGAGGGAGTGGGTGTGTGGAAAAAGGAGGAATAGGAGCAGAGGGCAGGGGAGGAGGCAGAGGTCCAACAGCGGTGGGGAGGGGAGCTGACAGTCAGGTCTTACAGGTGCTGGAGGGCGAGGCTGTGGGCATAAAGAGCTTTGGCTACTCTCTGTCTGGAGGCCTGGACATGGATGGGAATCATTACCCTGACCTGCTGGTGGGTTCGCTGGCTGACACTGCTGTGCTTTTCAGGTGAGCCCCTGCCTCAACTCTGCCTTCTCTCTCCCTGATGCTACATGGCCCATTTCAGAACCAAATCTCATGCCAAAGAGCCTGCCCACTTTCCAAGTTTCCCAGCCAACATGTTCTCATGTTTCTTGTGCCCTCAACTCCCCATTTCCCAGGGCCAGACCTGTCCTCCATATCTCCCATGAGGTCTTTATTACTCCACGAAACATTGACCTAGAACAGCCCAACTGTGCTGGTGGCCACTCAGTCTGGTGAGGTGGGATCCAAGGGGAAGGAGGCTGGGTGGGAGCCTCTGGGGTCTCTAGGTCCCTCCCCCTTCTCCGTTTCTCTGCCTAGTTTGGGGCTGGGGGCTGGGGCAGGAGTGGGCAGGGTGAGGGTGCTTGGCTCAGAAGCTAACCTTTGCCCCCGCAGTGTGGACCTAAGGGTCTGTTTCAGCTACATTGCGGTCCCCAGCAGCTACAATCCTATTGTGGGTGAGTGAGGTTCCCCTTCCCACCTCCCAACTCGTTGAGTTTCAAGGTGGAGTTCACCCTGAGGTGGAGAGAAGGGCCTATGGGAACGGGGTCAGATTGGAGCAGTTCCCCAGCTCACTAGGTCCCCTCTTCTCTCCATGGGCCACAGCCCTAGATTATGTGTTAGATGGGGACACAGACCGCAGGCTCCGGGGCCAGGTCCCCCGTGTGACCTTCCTGAGCCGTGGCCTGGATGACCCCAAGCACCAGGCTTCAGGCACTGTGTGGCTGAAGCACCAGCATGACCGAGTCTGTGGAGACACCATGTTCCAGTTACAGGTGGACACTGACCCCTTGGCCTCTGAGGGTCGTTGTCATTGCATGATCTCTTTTCCTTGATTCCTCTTAGCTTCTTCCCTAACACATTCACACTTTATTCTAAAATCTTGACTTTTGGGAAGCCTTTTTTATGGGCTAACCTCCTCCTCACCTGTTGCCTTTTTGTATTTTCTGCCCAGTTCTTATTCCCTGGAGATGGAGATGGCAGAGTCCATTGTTATATCTGGTCCTGAAAGCCCTAAATCCTGGATCTCCTCTCTTCTCCACCCCAATTGTCCTCCCTTCTCCTTACTATTTCTCCACCTCTCTCCTTCATCTCCTTAAGCCTCTTTCTAAGTTTCAGAATCTGTCCTGGGTCTGGCTGGGGCTTTGGGCAGGGCTGAGGCCTGGAGATTATTTTTGTATCCATGTCTATCTTTTCCCTTTCCAGGAGAACGTCAAAGACAAGCTTCGGACCATTGTGGTGACTCTGTCTTATAGTCTGCAGACCCCTCGGCTCCGACGACAGGCTCCTGGCCAGGGGCTACCCCTAGTGGCCCCCATTCTCAATGCCCACCAGCCCAGCACCCAGCGGGCAGAGGTAAGCATGTATTCTGGTTTAGCCCAGGAGGAGGAGCTGGGAGGGGCTATGATCATGGCCCCTCACCAGTGACACTCATTCATAGCTTGTAAAGTTCTTTCATATGAGTTCTTTCATATTCCAGTAGTTCCTGATATCTCTAGGTGCTGTAGTAGGTAGGCTCCCAAATGGAAAATGGTCCAAAGGGTCATAGTCTCTTAGTCAGAAGGGACAGTATTCCACGTAGTCATTCGAGGGCACAGACTGATGGGGGTCTGCCATCTTAAAATGTGGCCCCCAAGGTTCTTGGATCATCTTTATACTGGTCAGTGGGAAGCGGGGAACATGAAGCTCCTGGTATGGTTCTCATGGCCAGTTCTGAAGTGGCACACTTTATTTTATTTTCACCTTTTAAATCTTGAACTCAGTTACATGCAAGGAAAGCTGGGAAAATGTGGTCTCACTGTGGACTAACCTGCTAGTCTCTACCATGGCATCATAATATTCCCATCATTTTACTGATGAGGACACAGCTCAGAGTGGTTAAGTGGCAAGCTCAATGTTACACAGCCAGTAAGCAGTAGATCTGAGAGTTGAACCCAGGTTGTGTAATCCTGTGATACTCTACCTCACCATGTGCCTTGGTGACATATTTGCCCCTTGCCCCGCCCCCTAGGAATGACCCTCTCCTCAAATCTCTCCTTAGATCCACTTCCTGAAGCAAGGCTGTGGTGAAGATAAGATCTGCCAGAGCAATCTACAGTTGGTCCATGCCCGCTTCTGTGCCCGGGTCAGCGATACAGAATTCCAGCCTCTGCCCATGTGAGGAGGAGCAAGGGAGCAGGTCGGGTGGGCAGGCAAGAGTTCAAGGAATGGAAGGAAGCCCCTTCAGCAGGTCTAGGCAGAGGGAGGGGCTGAGCCTGTAGAGGGAAGATGGAAGGCTGGGGAGGACCTGTTGATAACTCAGCAGGATGAGGGTCAGTGACATGCCACAGGGGCTCCTCTGGTGAGGACTAACAATCCTTCCCAATGCAGTTTTCATACATCTCACTATTTAGTCTTCATAACCCTGTGAGATAGGAATTATTATTAGTCTCACTTCATGGATGGAGAATGGAGGCTTAGAGAGGTTAAGTTACTTGCCCAAGGTGAGTCAGGTGTGCTACTGGGTCCAGAATGGAGGTCCCCTGACTCCCAGTCTAGATCTCTTGAGAATATCAGAAGACCTGAGGCTTGGACTGGTGGGTGCAGAGGCTCAGGTAGTGAAGGCCCACAGCAGGAGTGAGAGAAGCAGTGGGTGTTCAGATTTCAGAGTAAGTGAGATCTGACCCTCCAGGGATGTGGATGGGACAACAGCCCTGTTTGCACTGAGTGGGCAGCCTGTCATTGGCCTGGAGTTGAAGGTTACTAACCTGCCCTCGGACCCAGCCCAGCCCCAGGCTGATGGGGATGATGCCCATGAAGCCCAGCTCCTGGTCAGCCTCCCTGCCTCTCTGCACTACTCAGGAGTGCGGGCCCTGGATCCTGCGGTGAGGACCTTGGTGGGGTTGGTGGGGTCTTGCGGGTCTTCAGTAACCCAAAGTGACTTCTCCTTCTTTCCCTACTCCAGGAGAAGCCACTGTGCCTGTCCAATGAGAATGCCTCTCATGTTGAGTGTGAGCTGGGGAACCCCATGAAGAGAGACGCCCAGGTTGGCACTCTGCTCTTATCCCTATCTGAGTGACCTCTAACCCCTGACCTCTCCTCAAGACCCCGGCCGCCCCTGACTCAAATCCCACTCTACCCTTGTTCTAGATCACCTTCTATCTCATCCTCAGCACCTCAGGGATCACCATTGAGACCACGGAGCTGGAGGTGGAGCTGCTGTTGGCCACGTAAGCCTGGCAGGGCTGGGGTGGGTGAGGTTGGGGTTAGTAGAATTAATGGCCACCTGTAAGTAGCTCCCTTAACTCCTTGAGGTGGGGTCTGTGCCTGCTGCCCTCACCTGTCCCTGCCCACATGCCAGGATCAGTGAGCAAGAGCTGCATCCCATCTCTGCCCGGGCCCGTGTCTTCATTGAGCTGCCACTATCCATCACGGGGTAAGCCTTGCCTCAGTGAGCACCTGTGCTGGTGGGGCAGGTATTGCCATTCCCAAGCCCAGGCCTTGGCTCTTCCTCCTGACCCTCCATCAGGCCTCAGACCTCCTTAGTTCTCGTTTTGGCCCCTCTTCTCCAGGGTGGCCATTCCCCAGCAGCTCTTCTTCTCTGGTGTGGTTCGGGGCGAGAGCGCCATGCGGTCTGAAAGGGATGTGGGCAGCAAGGTCAAGTATGAGGTCATGGTAAGTGTTCCTGGTATGTATGTGGTCCCTCATGGTTCCCCTCCATTCTTGGCACAGAGGAGAGACTGAGACATGTCCCAAGGGTTGGGGATCTTCTATGGCAGCTTGGTGGTCCAGCAAGTTCGAGGCCTCCCCTTGCTCCTGGACCTTCGCTGTGGGCAGGTGTTTGTGTAGAGGCCTGAACTAACTATTTCCTGGTCATCCCTGACTGGACATCTCAACTGCTGCTCTGGGGAGGCCATGAGAGCTCAGGGAAGCTTCTCTGTCAGAGGCCTCAGAGGGAGTGGGCGGACATGCAAGGAAAGCTGATGTTTCTTCCCAAAACTCTGCCCTGGTCAGGGCCTCCCCACACCTCCCAGTGACATCTCCAGGTTTTCCTGGCTTCGAGATGGGTGGAGAATGATGCAGGGTTGGGTCTGGGATCCTGAGTCTTTGTTGAAACTGTGCTTCCTAAGGCCCTCCCCTCAGCTCTTGTCCCCTCCATCTCTGCTTAGAAACTGAGCTCTCTCTGTTCACACTCCCTGTGCCCACAGGTCTCCAACCAGGGCCAGTCACTCAACACCCTGGGCTCTGCATTTCTCAACATCATGTGGCCCCATGAGGTTGCCAACGGAAAGTGGCTGCTGTACCCCATGAGGGTGGAGCTGGAGGGCGGGCAGGGGCCTGGGCCGAAGGGGCTCTGTTCTCCCAGGCCCAACATCCTCCGCCTGGTGAGGCTTAGGCAGGGTGGGTGGGGGCCACTGAAGCAGGGTGAGAGGGTTAGACTCTGGAAAGGGTGTCATGGGGCTGGGGTAGATGGGTGGGTAGAGGGCCAGGATGAAGGAAGTGGGAAGGAGATGCCATCTCAGGGCTGTTGTATTCGGAGGGACACTCACTGGTTTCTCCTTCCCACATCTAGGATATAGACAACAGGGACAGGAGGCGGCGGGAGCTGGAGCAGCCAGAGCAGCAGGAACCTCATGAGCAGCTGGAGCCTAGCACGTCCTGGTGGCCAGTGTCCTCCGCTGAGAAGAAGAAAAACATCACACTGGTGAGGGCAGGACAAATGTGGTACAGCCAGAATGGGGTGTGTGTGTTGGTATGACAGAGGATGCCGAAGGCAGGGAGCTTCAGGGTGGTGGGTGTCCAGGGAGGCTGGCCTGCCGAGAGGTGTGGTGGTGGTCAAACACCTGTTGCAAGTTGATGAGACAGTTCACATTACACCTGTGAAGTTGCTGCTGACACCACAGGTCCTATTGTGCCTGCCAAGTACTTACTCCAGAGCAGGGCACTTGACCTACAGCCAGTTAGCTGTGCATTCAGTCTTCCTCACATTTATACGAAAGATGACGTTTTATAGGGGTGGGATGGTTTTAGCCATCTTTGAAATGTTTGTTATTCTTTTTAACAATTTTAGGACAAAAAAGTCAACTTGTGTAAGGAAACCTGCTTGAGTTTTACAATGTCAAAAACATTTTAAGTTTTTAAAAGTTTTAATAATTAAAATTATAGTGTATTATGTGTGATTCATTAAGTCTACCCCTTTTGGGTAGTTTTGACTCCCCTTTTTCTGCTAGTTTCACATAGTTTTGTTCTTTAAGTGGAGCAAATTGGCACATACTCTGTGCTTTTCCCTTGAGAATGACACTGGCAATGAGAGTGTGGCGGGACATAGATTGGGGAAGGGTATTTGGCTGGTTGCCAGGAGGTGAAACCCAGGTATGGATATAACTGAATAACAGAGGCAAAGAATCAAAGAGACTGTTTGCAGGGACTGTTTGTAAGCAGTTGGGTAAGTTCTGGTGTCATCTGCCTGGGAGGGAGCTCCACTGTCATATTCCTTCCCTCCTGGGGGCAATCGGTTTTTCTGCTCCCCTGAGAACAGGCAAACTAAGGTGCCTGGGGATAGTCAGTGTGAACTTGCATAATCACTGTTTCCCTATTGTATGGATAGTATTGCCTTCTCCATGTGACTGATTTCCTTTGAAAGGCAAGCCTTCTTACTAAAAACTTTGCAACTGATTCTTTCACTTAAAATTAAGGCAGAAGACCTTGCTTTTAGACAAATTGATCAAGAGTTCTTGATTTGCTCAAAAGTGGCAAAATAAAAGATGACTCACAGAATTCAATCACTCTCAAAGCTGTTCTTCTGTATATGAAGTGTGATCAATATGACACAGTTTTTAGGCAAATGAGCTGTTAGATGAGATTGGGCCAAATGAGTTTAGGTAAGGCCTAGAAGGAACAGAGCCCTAGTCCCCTGTCCCTCCATCAGCTCCCTGGGCAGACTCATCCTCCTTTAATAAGTTTGGGTTTAGTGTAGGAGTATGACTTTGCCAAATATGACCTGGGTTCAAATATCTGCTACTCCACTTACAGATTTGCTAGCTGTGTGACCTGAGGCAGGTCACCTGGCCTCTTTAAACCTTAATTTCTAGTTTGAAGAACGAGGATGGTAATGATACATACCTTGCAGAACAATTATGAAGCTAAATGAGATAAGTGTTTTCAGGTAGTAGGTGCTCAATAAATGGGACCAACATTGGGTAACATCAACATCAACTGGGGAAGCTACTCTGCTGCTTTCTAGTAAGAGAACTTCTCCTTGCTCCCCATGCATTTCAAAACCAAATAGCCAAGATTTAGAGTAGACCACTATTTTGGACCATGGTGTCAGTTTGGGAAGACTTCCTGGAGGAGGGGAGTTTGAGGCCAGTTAAGGAAAATGGGAGAAATATGAGTGAGAAAGGGGGAAAAGGAGGTCCGAGGTGTAGGGTCTCATGAAGGTATGAATGAATTCCCCAGGCAGTCTCTGTGTCTGTGTGTCCATGTTTGTAAAGGTGCTGGGCCCCGGGCAGGCTTCGCAGCTCAGAGCCCTGCCTATCCTTGTCCCCAGGACTGTGCCCGGAACACGGCCAACTGCGTGGTATTCAGCTGCCCACTCTACAGCTTTGACCGTGCGGCTGTGCTGCATGTCTGGGGTCGCCTCTGGAACAGCACCTTCCTGGAGGTGAGAGCACTGCGGGGGTGATGGTCTGGTTGTCCTCTTCAGTAGCCCCTCTGGGACTCACTTTTCTTCAACCTCCTCCCTGTCCAAATGCAGCACATGCTTAACCGAAGATGAGTAGAAATACTCTATGTGTTGGGCACCATTCCATTTATAATTTCAGGAGCTGGTGGGAAGTGAGGGAACAGGGAACACTGAGGAGGAGGGTTTCCTTCCCTGCTCCTTTAGGAGTACTCAGCTGTGAAGTCCCTGGAAGTGATTGTCCGTGCCAACATCACTGTGAAGTCTTCAATCAAGAACTTGGTGCTTAGAGATGCTTCAACAGTGGTGAGCTGCAGAGCTGGGAGTTGGGGGTGGGGGAACTCTTCTCTCCTATTGCCCCACCCCTGTTCCACTAACCCTTCACTTCCCCAGATTCCAGTGATGGTATACTTGGACCCAGTGGCTGTGGTGGCAGAGGGAGTCCCCTGGTGGGTCATACTCCTGGCTGTACTGGCTGGGCTGCTGGTGTTGGCACTGCTGGTGCTTCTCATGTGGAAGGTGAGGCTTGGAGAGGGTGGGGCTGGTGGGGGCGGGGCTTTCCTGTTATGCAGGTGGCATTTCTTGCTGTGGTTTTTACTCACCCACTCTCTCGTTTACTCAGAAAATCTTCATTGAGCACTTACCCTATATGTACCAGGGACCCTATCAAGTCCTGGATGTTTCAGAGAGAAGTCAGGTGCAGATTTTTAAAAAACTTTATTTTTTAATTACAGGAGACACACAATATTATATTAGTGAGTAATTTTTATAATTGGCAATTTGTATTTCTTAATCCTTTTCACTTTTCCACCCATCCTCCCAAACCGTCTCCCAACTGGTGACCGCCAATTTGTTCTCTGTATCTGTGAGTTTGTTTCTGTTTTATGTGTTCATTTATTTTGGTTTTTAGATTCCACTATAAGTGACAGATGCAGACAGACCCTCAGAGATCTGAGAGTCTAATGGGGGAGGGGAAGCTTGTAATCAAGGACAAGGCAGAAGACACTAAGGTGAAGAGAGTGCAGTGGGTGTTTAGAGGAGGGAAAACTTCTAAGTAGGCAGCCCTGGAACTGGGCCTTAGAAGCTGTGGTAGTCGGATCTGGATGTGGGAGATGAAGTGGTTTGGGTCTGGGCCTTCAAGAAGGACAATGAGAGGCCAAGTCATGGAGGTAGGGAAGTGTGGTCTGACATAACTAGAGCATGGCAGCTAAGTCTTGAAAGGAAACTGTGTCCGTGAAGGCCAACGGCATGGAGAATTACTTCCAGGAAACTGCATCCAGGACTGAATGCAGAGCCTCTACATACCAAGGTCTCCGTGGAACCATTCTTGAACACATAGGGTATAGGCAGAATCACATTCACATCTGGGGCTCCACATGAAGGGCACATATATGCACATGTCAGTACAGAGGATCATTTTCATCACCAGCTGTCATACCCTGAACTACATGCTATGTATGGGCCATGGGGAACCATGCGTGTCCTTGTGGCAATATGGAGAACTCCCTCCCAGCCCACCCACCCCTGACCAATCACAGACCAAACACACCATTTGACAAATGTTAGTGGTCAATGGACCCCAGGCCTCCAGAGTAGTATACAAACGGTTGGGAAACTGGTCATTGTTGGGGGAGATTGATGCCTTCATGAAACTGGTTCCAGGATCCCTGCTCCCTACCCCCAAAGGAGGGGATAGAGCAGAACTAAGTTGCCATCCTTGCCCAGTCTTCCCATCTCCTCATTTGCTCCCCTCCTCCCTTGACATCCCAGTGTGGCTTCTTCCGTCGGAGCAGCCAGAACTCACCTTTCCCTACCAACTATCACCAGGCCCATCTGGCTGTGCAGCCCTCAGCCGTGGAAGCTGGGGGTCCAGGGACTGTGGGGTAATTGTTGTGTGTGTGCATGTATGTGTGTGTGTGTGTCTGTGTGCAAATATGTGTGTATGTATGTATGTGTATGAGTGTCAGTAGAGTATCCAGCATTCAGGAGACCAGGAATGTTCAGGGTGAAGAAATGAGATTGCATGAGGGTGGGGTGAGCCCTAGGAACTGGGGTGGGAGGTAATAATAAGGTGGAGTTTATAAGGGTGAATGTACACAGCCTGGGGCATGCTCAAAGAGTGTGCGCATGTAGACTTCAGGGAGGTGCCATGCATGTTGTTTCTTGGGCATGAGTGTGCAAGCAGGTGTCATGCAGTCTGAGCATGTAGGAGTCTTGGGCAGTACTGATGTGAATGTGTAAGGGGCACATTTCCACATTGGTATGTAAGGGCCAGCATGTTCATGATTTAGGAAGGGGCTAGGCCACCATATTCATGGATGGAGGGCCCTGCCCTAAGGTGGATGCTGCCCAGTGTTCAAGCACACAGGGTGTGTGTGAGTGAGGCTTGAGAGGTGTCATTCTGGGGTATGCAGGTTTTTCCTCATATCTTGTTCTGGGGTTGCTATTGGGTCTCTTAAAAAGCTTAGGTGGGTGGAAACCTTTGAGGTCAGCAGTCCTGATGTTCCACCTGCAACCCCCTCTTTCAGTTGCCAAGGAAGATGTCCTTGGTCCTACATCTTGAGCCCCTTCTTGGTCTGTCTCTTGCTGTGAATGAGACCCTGAGACCTAGCATCGATGGTGGCACCTGTGGGGGCTGCTTACTGCACTAGATGCTCTCCAGCCCATCTCCTTTCTGCTGCAATTGGGTTTTTTCTGTGTCAGAGGTGGTGGAGGCCAGGAGCTGAACTGTGGTGGACATTTGCTCCAGGGACCTCAGCCCTGCAGGCTTCTCATGTCTGGCTTGGTGTTCTTACAGATGGGGTTCTTCAAGCGGGCGCGGTACCCCGAGGCCACCGTGCCCCAATACCATGCGGTGAAGATCCCACGGGAAGACCGACAGCAGTTCAAGGAGGAGAAGACGGGTACCATCCTGAGGAGCAACTGGGGCAGCCCCCGACGGGAGGGCCCTGATGCACACCCCATCCTGGCTACTGATGGGCACCCTGAGCTGGGCTCCGACGGGCACTCTGGGCCAGGCACTGCCTAGCTTCCTCTGTCCCAGCCTGGCCTATGGGTCCCCTCTACCGATTCCCCAGAGATGACTCCTTGGGTTGAAGAGGGTAGAGTGTGTTGCTGGTATCAGGATTGGGCAGGATCTGTTTCCTCAGGGGCATAGACCTCTCTCCCAGGAGGAGCACCCCAAACTCCCCCTTAGAATGCTGTGAGACGAGAGGGGTAAATTGGGGATGGGGTCATGGGGCGAGAAAGGCAGCAATGTCCTGATGCAAAGGTTGGGAGAAAGGACCCCTAACCCTTCCCTCTCCCATTCACCTAGTATAACAAGACCCCAAAGACCTATCTCCCTGAAAGTGCCTTAGCAAGACAGTTGGGGAAGAGGTCGCATTGCTGACTCAGGGGCTCTTCTCTCCCTAGTTTCTCTTCTCCTGTGACCTTAGTTTGCTTCATCAACCTAGGGGATTTTGTCTATTTATTAAAAAAACGTCTGAGGACAAACCTCTGGCATCTTGGCTGAGTCCTGCTATCTCATGCCTGAGGTTTCCAGAAGAGGCCTGATTCTCTCTGCACCCCCACAGCGCAGGACAAACATGGTAGTGGGAGGGAGGGTTGGGAGCTTGGCAGCAATGCATGTATCCTGACTTTTGTGACCAGATCCTGGAGGCACACGGTTGTACTCTCAGAAAGCAGGGAGGGTACTTTACCATGGGCGGGAACAAGGGAAAGGGGTGCGGAGCTGTCCTAGGGGTGGGTGGGCAAAGATTGGGAAACCCAGTCCAAGAATTTGTAGTTAAGAGTATGATGGCATAATTGTTTCTTCTCTGTGGCCAGGAGAGGAATGGAGCTTGTCCACTGTAGAAGGAAGGATCGAGGTTAGTGGTTCCCCTGGCAGACGTGGGAAAAGGAGGACTGGGGGTGTGTGTGGGGGGTCTTCTCTCCATATAGATCCCTTACAGTAGATGATAGACTTGGCTGGTGGGTGGGACTATTCTGACTGGTCTTGGAGAAGGGTTATTTCACAGTCTTTCCCATGATGTAGGGTCCAAGAGGTAACCATTTGAAGGCAGGGAGTTGTCTCTCCATTTGGAGTTGAGAGACCTGGGCATTCTCAAGATCTTTCCAGGTCTCTCTGATGAGGCAGCAGCCATCTCCAATGAGTTTCCAGATGGGCTGTAAAACCTGCTGCCACAGGAAGGCCCAGCTTCCACGTGGCTCAGCCACATGCTCTCAGGAAAAGAACACACCTCCCTGCCACAGAGAAGAGAGTTAGTGTCTCTTATCTGTGCCTTTCACAACCTTCCTCTCACCTCACCTTAACCCGCTGATTCAGCCTAGCTGTTCCAGCCTAGCCAGACCTCGCAGTGAAGTAGAAGCCGCTGGCCTTAGGGTTTGTGGAGCAAATGGTGGCTGCTTCTGATCCCCTGGCTCCTACCCTCCCACTCAAAGTGTGCGAAGAACCTCTTGTGACTGTGTGGGGATGGCTGGTGAGAGGTCTTTAAAGGGTAGCCAGAAGCACAACATAGCCCAGGGCAGACAGATGGGGAGATGGAGAAATAGGAGCAGAGACTGCATTGTAGGCAGAGACACGCAACCTCAGCTCTGTCCTGAGACATCTGCATCCAACTACTTCCTGGACATCTCGACCAACATCCCAGGGAAGCCTCGCACCTGACCTGACTAGAGCTGGAGCTCTTCCAGCCCCCGTCTCCTCACTGTAATCTCCCTAGGTGATCTCATGCACCCTTATATCTGTAGGCTACATCCTTTTCTGACTTCCAGATCTGGACTCCCAGCGGTCTCTGTGGCTTTTCTGTCTGGCTGTCTCAGTGGCACCTCAGACCTAACAAACCTCAAATAGTTTTCTGCCATCTCCATAAATGGCTCTTTCTTCTACTCTCTTTCACTTCCTGCACCAGTTGCTCATGCCAGAAACCTGGAAACCATCCTAAACTCCTTTCTCTCCACACCCAGTTCAAAATCTTATGGATTCTACTTCCCCTAATATCTCTACCTGGAACTCTCTTCTATTTTCTCCACTCTCTCCACACTTTGCCTAATCCCTCAGATTTCAATTTAAACATCTCTTCCTTGGGTGTCCTCCACCCACTCTTCGTCACTGGATAGCTCTCCTGTATGCCTCCACAGTACCCTATTCTGTTCCATTGAGGCCCTGGTCATATTTCCTAGTCACCAGCAGATGGGAGTGAACAAGTGTCTAATGTGCTCAGACATCAGATTCTACATCCTGGGTGCCCCGACATGGGGTTGACTGCTGCTACATTTGCCTGCCCTATGCCCACATCCTTCTCATTCTGCTCACCGGCCTCAGCACTCTCTGGACCTCCTGCAGGACCCTTCTCGGGCTCTGCACAGAGCACAACATCAGGGTGCTGACCACCACATCCATGGAGCCATCAGCCAGTTCATATTGGAGGTGCCTGTTCTCAGCCATACACTTCATCAGGAACTTCTCAAAGTGGGGGTTTAGGTCCAGGCAGGTGATCCTGCAGCCAGCTGGGTAGAACTGAAAGTTGGCACCAGTGTCACAGCCCAGATCCAGCAGCTCCACCTTCGTGGAGGCTCACATAAGCCCCTCTATCTGGCCAAAGAGTTCCCGTTTCTTGCCCTCCATCTTGTGGTTGCTCTTGGCAGTCAGCACGGCTATCAGGTAGGGAAAGTAGTTTTTGCACAGCGCGGGCCAGCAGCCCAGCAGAGCCATCAGGTGCAGAGGCAGGGTTAGGAGCAGCACCAGCAGCTGCAGAAATCAGACCATGGTGTCCATGGCAGACCAGCTCGGAGGGGTGCTTCATTCGGAGCATCGCCCTTTCTCTCTGGCCAGCTGCTGAAGTCACTGGTCTCCCCTCTCCCCTGTGATAGGACTTTGTTCTCTCTCTCCTGCTTGGTGATTTCCTCTTCACCAGGGTAGAGTAAGGTTAGGGAATCCCTGCAGAGGGCACAGGTTTCACAGCCCCACAGGCTTTTATGTGGGATGAAGGAATAGCGGAAAGAACAGGTGCTGCTGCTGAGTCCTGGAATTCTGGGATGCTCTGCCCAGTTGAAGAGGATGGGTTGTGCTATCTCCTCAGAGAGGAGCAAGATGGTGGAAGGAGGAGGGAGGATCTGTTTCAGATTACAGTGTCATGGGTTAAATGTTGAGGCAGAGCTGGGGCAGAGCTATCTTGGCCCCATTCTGTCTTCAGATTCTGCAAGTTGCAAATTCTGGTTGGATTCCCTGGCACAGCCCCAGAGCTTTGCCCCATATGGAAGCCAGAGTATTTGAGGTAAGGTTGATCAGTCAGAAGGATTGGTCAGAAGCTGGGCAAAAGAAAGGCATTTTCTCAACAGACTGACGTTTATTATCACTGCAAGTCTTCAAGGCCCCAGAAATAAAAGAAAAGAAATGAGAAAAAGGCAGAGTGGAGAAGAGTTGGGATACCTGGGCCCTAGAGTTAGTTCTGCCATTAATTTGCTGTGCTTCTTTGGGCCAGTCTTTTTACCTTCTGGGCTCTAATTTATGCCGTGTCCTCTTTCTACTCTACTGTGTGACAAGGTCCTAAGATGGGGAAGGAAGCTTCAAGGAATGCATCATCAAGAACGAGGACGTGGCATGCGTTTAGGGATAATTGGTTTCTTAGGAACGATCCTATTAATAGGGGGAATTTGGGTAGCACAAATTCTAGTAAGTGTAAACGCTGTACAAGTGGATTTCAAAATTGGCTCTGAGGAAAACATAGTAAATTCCCCACATATGATATCAGCTCCGGTCACTCTGACTGTCCAGAATGCATAAACCCTTTATTTGAACAATTATTGAGAGAAATTCCTTTTGACACGCCTCTTAAAGATGTTATGAATAAATTACAACAAGCTGAATTACTAGAACCAGCTTATACTCCTGTTCTCACACAGTTAGTAGAAAAATTAGTAAAAGATAAGAAATTTACTCATAAGCTTGTGCCTACTATGGAAGGGCCTCCTTTTGTGGCCTACTGGATAAATAAAAAACTAGTAGTTTAAATTTTATAGAAAGGCCAGCTACATCAGGACCTCCTTAGTGCTTAAAAAACAAAGGAACAAAAACTTAGCTTACAAAAGCAGCTTTGTAAAACTGATTTTTATAAATGTTTTTCTCAATACTGCACCAAGGAAGCTTTTGAACAGCTATGGAAAGATTCAGCTTGAACTTTAGATAATAGTATAAATAAAGTAACAATTAAAATATTTCTTCAGGTGGAAAGAAGAACAATGCCTGCCCACGAGCCAATATTTGCTGTTATGAATACCTCTATCTATCACCTTTACTTAAGTCAACTGTATCTTACGTAATATATATAAGAATTAAAAGTTTAGATTGTTCCATCAGGTAGTTCTGTTCTAATAATTGAAAAAAAGAATGTACTAATTCATCATGAATATTAATAATAATATACTCTATAAGATTTTCTGCTTCGCTTAACCACAGAAATTTAACTCCCTGCCGTCTTAACCATAAAGTATAATCAAATGCCAAAATAGAAAGTATAAAACTTGTACTCAAATCACAATAAAATGGAACAGTGTCACACCGCCTCTGAGTTGTGTAGCCGACTGTCTTCCGCGCCGACGCCTTGCGCACTTTCGGGGACCCCTGGATCCTGTCGTGGCTGGACCGTGGCAAATTTATCATCTGTGAAATGGGGAGACGAGGATACACTGGATGGGCCTTACACAGTTTCTAAGATCTTCTCTTGCTCCCACATTTGTGTGATTTAAGGGGAGTGGGATAAGAAAGGAAGCAGATGACTTTAGGTGTCCTCATAGACCAGGACAGTATCCCTGGGCTTCAGCGCCAGGCCAGGGACTACCATCAAGGCAGGAAAGTCTCAGAGATCAGACTTTGGGGTCATAGGCATTTTAGCAGAAAGTTTCCAGGTGATTAAGTGGTGGCTTCTCTTTTGGCAGAAAACTCCCTCAGAGTGTTGGGGGAAGCACATCAAGACAGTCTTGGAGGCTGTACACCAACTGCACAGTGGCCAAAGGAAATTTCATTTATAGAAAAAAATATCAACAACTTGGTATTATGTAAGAGGAAAATTTACGGTAGTCTAAAATCTCATGAGGAGCAGTTCCCAGGGCCACTGATGGCCTCTGGGGGAGGACTGAGTTTAAACAAAGTCTCTGGTTGGGAGGGGTACTCTTTTGAAGTCCACTGCCTCCATCTTGCTGGTCAATCCCACTGGCAGATCTGTCCGGCCAGTGGGGGCCTTAGAGGAAAGATCTGGGGACAACTCCTGAGTCATGAAGAGATGAGCTATTTCAGGGGAGTAGCTTTTCCTTCGCAGAGCTGCCTAGAACAGAGAGGTTTTGTGACCCCACAGTTGGACATGTTTTTCTCTGCTCTTTGCTTCTGCTGTGACTGTAAAGGTGGCAGTGATTCTCCTCAAAGTAGGGGTTGCAGCTTCTGTCCTCAGGAGGTCACAGATGTGAACAGAGATTTAAAATTCCATGGGAAGTCTTCACCAGGGACCTGCCAAGATGAGCCGCGTTTGTACCAACACTGTGAAGAAGGCTGCCTGGATCATCACTGAGAAGTGCTGCACGCACCTGAGCAATGACTGACACACCAAGTGTGAGTGTGAGGAGATGGCCATCATTCCCAGCAAGAAGCTCCATGACGAGATAGCGGGCTATGGCATCTATCTGATGAAGTAGATTCAGAGAGGCACCGTGAGAGGTATCTCCTTCAAGTTGCAGGAAGAGGAAGGAGAAAGGTGAGATAATTATGTTCCTGAGGTCTCAGCCCTGAATCTGGAGGTCACTGGAGTTGATCCTGACACTAAGGAAATGCTTTGCAATCCATCCCACCTGCAGGTTATTCAGCCTACACTTGGGATGAATTTCAAAATACCATGCAGAACAGTTTGAATCTTCCTGCTGTGCTTTAATATTTCCAGCAAAACATGGATAACCCCCCAAAAACTGCACAAAAAGGCAGTAGAGATCAAAGCCTGTTCAGAACACAGAGCGACTTTTTAGAGGAGTAGTAAAGAGAGATGAGAGTAGCCAAGACAACTTGGGGACAAAAGAGGAGCTTCAGAGTGGGGATAGGAAAGGAAGGGTGTTACTGGCAGGGGAAAAAGTGGGTGTCTATGGTACAGATGCCACCTGCCCCCATCTGGAAAGGATGAGCAGTTTAGTTTAGTGGAGATTGGGATGAGTTGGAGAAGTGGTGGGAAGTGAGATCAGAGGGTAGTCACTCCTTAGAGGTTTCCTTTCATTTTAAAAATAATCATTAAACAGGTTTTTGGAAAAGAGAAAACATTCACATTTAAAAGATACAAGAGGGACAACAGGGAAAATTCTCTCTTCCACTCCAGTCTCCCAACCACTCAGATTCCTTCTCTGGAGCCACTAGATATCATATCATTGATTTCTTGTGAATCCTTCTGGTGGTGATGATCTGTGAATGAGCCGATAACACACACACACACCACACATTTAGATGTATATACATATATATGTATACACATTCCCCTTTCTTTATACAAATGGTAATAGATTGTATGCAGTCTTCTATACCTTGCCTTATCATATTCAGCAGATACTGCCAAAGATTTCCAAAGTGACTATATTAATTTATACTTCCACCAGTAATATTTGGTATTTTGTATCTTTTCATTCATTCATTCATTCATTCATTCTTATTATTATTGTTGACTAACAGATTTTCTATTTTATTCAATGAGTTCTAACTTAATACCCTATTTACTTTTAGTTTTATTAAGGTATAATTACATATAAGAATGGGTACATATTTGTGGTGTACAATTAGATGAGTTTTGATATATGTATATACCCGTGAAATGATCACCACAACTAAAATAATGAACACGTTTATCAACCATAAAGATTTCTTCGTTCCTCTTTGTGATTCATTCTTCCCCGTTCTATCCCCAACCTCAGGTAACCACTGGTCTGCTCTGTCACTATAGGTTATTTGTATTTTCTATAATTTTATATACACGGAATCTTACACTATGTACTCTTTTTGTCTGACTTACCTCAGTCAGTGTGATTATCTAGAGATTCATCCATATTGTTACATATATCAGTAATTCTTTTTATTGCTGAATAGTATTCTATTATATGGTTCTACCACAGATTATCCATCTATTCAGCTGTTGTGGGACATTTGGGTTGTTTCTTGTTTTTGTCTGTCACAGATAAAGGTGTCATGATCAATTATGTACATATCTTTGTGTGGATATAAGCTTTCATTTCCTGTAGGTAAATATGTGGGTGTAGAATAGCTATTTATTTATTTAAAATGTGTAATTATTCTTTTATTTTGAGAGCATCATTTAATTTTCTCTTCTTTTTTATTGTGTAAAATATACATAATATAGAACTTACCATTTTAACCATTTAAGTGTACAATTCAGTGGTATTAAATACATTCACACTGTACATCACCACTGGTAATTCCATAACTTTTTTATCTCACAAAACTGAAACTCTATATCTAATAAACAATAACTCCTCATTCTCCCCTTACTCTATCCCTGTGCAACCACCATTATACTTTCTGTCTTTATAATTTTGACTGCTCTAAGTACCTTATATAAAGGGGATCATACAGTATTTGTCTTCTCTGACTGGCTTATTTCATATAGCATAATGTCCTCAAGGTTATTCATCTTACAGCATATTAAAGAATTTCAGCAGGCCAAATTTAGCCCAAGCCGCTACCCCTCCAAAGTCACCTGTTAAGATTCAGTAAGCAATCCACAGATTGCTTATAGTTGCCTCAAAAGGCTACACCAGAAACCAAGGCTAGCTGCCTCCACCAGTGTGAGTCTCAGCAAAGAGCACCTGATTGCCTGAGGATATACCTGAATGTGGCTTGGGTGGCGCCATGAGTTGGGATAGGCAGAATTTCAGGGAATCCTCTGGACGGAGCAACCTTTGTTATCCAGTTTGATGACATCATGGCTATGGCAGCGCTGTATCCTCACACTGGGAGGAGGGAGGGCTCAACAGGAACAATGGTAAGAGATTCAATCTATCATGAAGGAAATAATAAACATTAAGTGGGGGAAAAAAAGAGAAAAACAATTGTGAAAAACAACAAAATAAAAGTAATCTTGAAAAAAACAAAATTATCAAGCTTTTAGCTTGACTGATCAAAAAAAAAAAGAATCAAAGTAATTAAAATTAGGAAAGAAAGAGCAGATATCACCACTAACTAACTTTACAGAAATAGAAAAGATTATAAGGGAGCATTATCTGTCTAGTAAGTCTAACATCTGGCCTTCCTCAGGGAACAATCCTATTATACTTTTTTTCCTGAGTATGGGCCATATGCTACTGTTTCTTTGCATGTCTCATAATTTTTTGTCAAAAACTGAATATTTTAAATACTATAATATTTTAAATACTATAGATTCACACTGCCTCAGGAAATTTTGTATTTGTTGTTTGTTTGTTTGGTGACTTTTCTGGATTAATTCTATAAAATCTATGTTTTTTGTTGTGTGTAGCCACTTAAGTCTCTGCTAATAACTAAGTCTCTGCAGTCAGCTAATAATTAAAGAGAATTCTTTAAATGACTTCAACCATTAAGTTTCCCTCCCATCCCTTGCTGAGGGGCTGTATGCGTGTGGTGGCATACCTTCCATACTCCAGCAGTTTACAACTCTCACTTACCCTTCACTTCCATCTTGCAGGGTCTCAAGGTCAGCCAGAGGTGAAAGATATGCAGCCCTGTACATGTATATTGCCTTCTAGATCCCCAGGAATAAGTAACTTTTTCGAAGCCTCCTATCGACGTCCTCAAATTTTTCTTTTAAGATTTTAGCAAGCCTCGTTTTTGTCCCAATGGGTATCTCCATTGCAGGTAGCGGCAGTTTTTCAATATTGCCACTGATTATTTGACCAATGCCCTGATAATAGGACTTTCCTCACTAACCAAATAAAGACAAGCCCTGTGAGTGGGCGTTTTCCAGAAATCTTCCAAATAAGTCAAATAGTGACAGTTTTCTGGGGATCAGTTCTTTGGGGAGCTCAAACCCATTCTAACCCCTCCAATTGCAGCTAGTCTGCTGGGTTCTGCAGTTACTGTGGTTCTGAGGTCACTGGTTTCAAGGCTGCCATAGAGCTGAGAAATGGGGATGGGACTAGGGCAAGTTAAGACACTCAAGCTCATTGCTCTTATGAGTCAACCTTTCCCCCTGCCTCCTTTGGAAAAAAAAAAGTTTACAAAATAATTTTTTTAAACCTTTGGTTAATTTCCAGAGTTCTGAAAAACTTGATTTTGACAATTTTTGACAGTGTTCTTATTGCTTTTTTTGGAGAAACATATGTTCAGAAGTCTTTACTTCACCATTGCGGAGGTGCTTCTCCTGCTCTTATGTTTTAATGACACTTCTTTACTAGTTCCTTGGGATCTCAGGGGAAAGTGGGTCCTAAAGAAACAACCAAACCAAAAAAGATTTTGAAGATTCAGAGTCTACCTTTTGCAGATCCCAGAGTTGAGAAAACTCAAAATGAGCCTTCTCTTTCCCTGAGATCACCATTTCAGGGTTATGGCAGTACAGTAGCCATGTTGGGACAACAGAGCCAGCCCCAACAGGAAGTGCCTCAGCAGTAGGGTGAGCCATGAGTTGCTTAAGTGAAGAGTGAGATCATAAGTTTTTGAGATCTCAATAAGTTGGTCCATAAAACTGTCACTCATGGAATTTCCTTTGTTGTAGTGTCTAGCTTGAAAGGGGGGAATGCAATTTTTACACTGTTTCAGAACATACAGAACCATGGGTGGCTTTGTACAATGGTCATAACTAATTTCAAATTCTATTTATAACCTGCCTGTGACAGGTAGGGCCACTCAGAGGCTGAGGAAGGACTCCTCTTCTTCCCTTTTTAAGGCTATATTAAAGGGTATATTAAAAAATGAAGAAATGCCAGAACAGAGTTACTAAAATATTAGTATATTTTAGATGTTTACTTTTAACCAACCAAAACTTTGAATACAATCAATAAATACAAAAATACTATGACCTTATTTGGCAATAATAGTAAAGTTTATACTTGAGGCCCTTCATAAATACAAGGTCCAAGCCATGTAGTTCTCCTGTTTTCCCAAATGATAAGACCTTTTTTTTTTTTTCTGTTCTACTGGGAAGTTCTTTGCTTCTAATGGGAAGAAGGAATGGGAATTTAGATATATCAATTTCAAGTTCTCTCTTTCCAGGAGAGCCACCTGCAGCTCATAGTGGTAGTTCCTCCTAGCAAACCCAAGGAGGTGGAGAGAAATGCACCCTGCCCCATTCACAGCCTTTTCTCAGCCCCTGCCATCAGCCTGATGTCTCTCCAGGCTTCCCCACAGGAAAGAAAAAACCGATCCCAGTGTTATACTGAAGATCTGCACCATTCCTTTCCTGTCTGGCCACAGAACTATTATAGAGCAGTTCAGAATAAGCAGACTAGAAGTATAGTTTTGTCTAAATAAATAATTCTCTTGTATCACATAAGTTAAAGAGCCATATCAATCTACATCTTAAGAAGAAAGGGTTTCTTATGAACTCTTCCTTTCTCTCAACCCATGTTCAAACTTCAGGTTTTAGCTAAATGCTGACAGAAATTTTCCTCTGTCCATGGTTTAGCAGACCCAAAGTACTGGGGAGCTGTCTCTGATTTCATGAATGGAGTAGACATTGTGTGATAGAGCCAAATTCCTCAGAAGTTACCTGAACAACAAGCATACCTCACCATAGCAAGAATTAAGTTTTCTCCCAAGTCAATAAAATCTGGTTTTATAGTAAGAAAACATATACTGCTTCTAATGTTAAGATTTTGACACTATTTCTTATAAAACGATAACCTTAACAGGACTATACTGAGGAACACTTCTTCCTGAGCTTGCATTAGCTCCAATAGGTGGCTCAACCCCTCCCAGGCTATGTGCAAACTCCAAATTCTGAGCCACAACTCTCTCTTTTGGCAGAAGAAAAGGGGAAGTCTAAGTACTTCTTAACACACTGTAGTTTACACTCTAACTCATATCTGATAGTTTTTATTATTTTGCTATGAAATATCAAAATACCGCATTTGAACACAAGAGGCTGCATGCAGAAGTCATACAACAAATATAGATAACTAGAAGAGCATGTTATGGTACTAGGAGGTGGGGGACACATACTCTTCTGCTACTCCATACCAAGTTCCCTGAGAGTTATCCTTATGATCAAAGGAGACCTAGGGTAAAAGTTGGCCAACTGCAGTATAAAGCAAGACATTTTAGCACAGACACTCTTGTAAAACGTAAAACATAAAAATATTGCTTCAGATTACCAAGAATGATGTTTACACTAAATATTCTGACCCTATTTCAACCTTGAGCCTCACCCCATTCCTGAAGCTGAGGGCTCAGAGCCAGTCCCTGCTCCAACCCCAATCCCTTCTGATCCTCTGATCCTCTGGCCCTGATCCCTGCTCACTGACCAGGTCTTGGATAATCTCGCCTATCAGTTCCATCCAGGTCCACCTCTTGCCACGCCTAACCAGATCTTGGCTGGACTCCATTTGGTCTTACTTAGCCAAGCTTATTTCTAGGCCTTGTTTGACCCTGCCTGTGAGGTGCTGAGTGTCTAGACCTGCTCAGCTGAGCACAGCTGGTAGATTGAATCCTTTGTTACTACCACTTTCTAAAGTCAAGCTCTGGAAAGTCCAGCCAGCCAAGCTCCACAGAGCACTGCCTCCTGGAGGAGTGAAAGGGGCCAAAGACCTTGAGCTCACAAGTCCCATCCCCTTTTTCAGCTAATGAAGTGATTTCTTAACGTGGAGGTACATATGAAAGACTTGAAGATCTTGTTAAAAATGCAAATTCAGATTCAGATGGGGCCCAAGACTCTGCATTTCTAACAAATGCCAAATGAAGCCAATATTGCTGGTCCAGGAAGCACAATTTGAGTGGTAAGTTTCTAAAATATTAATTACTGCAGTTCTGCAGAATTAAAAAAATAATTCACAGTAACGACAGCCCTAATTCCCACCAAGGGAAGAGTAGAACTTATTACCATACAGTACACTCCAGCCCACAGCATATGGAGCCTGACCCATGCATATTTTGCACTAATCACACTCAGTACTGCTTTGAATTTCACTTATTAGTTTGCTTTAAGTGTGTTTTGATTCTTATTCATGCATCTGGTTCATTTATAGCATTCATTCATTCGGCAAACAATATCAGTTACTACTGTGTTGGGGCTATAGAAACATATAAGACATAGTCCCTGTGTTCAGTAAGCCAACAGGCCGTTAAGGGAGACAGATGTGTAAAGGGATATTTTCAGTACAGTACAGTCAGTACAATAATAGTATCTGCATATGGTGTGAGGGGAAAAAGGCCTATAACCCCATGAGAGTTGGGGAGTCATCAGGAGAGCCATTTTGGGTAAAGAAGAGCCAGAGCTGAATCCAACAAAGAGAGGGTCAGAGAGCCAAGTGAGTTGTATGGTACCCAACTGGCAGAGGCTCCATTGTGAGGCAGATGGGTAGGAGGGGAACTGTAGACACTTCAAGTTTCAAGAGCACAGTTAGCAAGGGAGAAAGACTCAGATGGCAAGATTTCATTCTTTTCTTTTATGGCTGAGTAATATTCCAGTGTGTGTGTGTGTGTGTGTGTGTGTGTGTGTGTGTGTGTGTGTGTGTGTCTTCTTTTTTATTCATTCATTCATTGATAGACACCCAGGTAGACTCCATATCTTGACTGTTGCAAATAATCCTGCAATGAACATTTAAATTCACATGTCCCTTTGAAGTGGTGTTTTGGGTTTCTTTGGCTAAATACCAGAAATGGGATAACTGGGTTCTTCTCTGTCTCCTGTTATAGTCTTTGTTTTAAAGTCTATTTTGTCTGATATAAGTATTGCTACCCCAGCTTTTTTTGTTTGTTTCCATTTTCATAAAACATCTTTTCTCATCCTTCTGTTTTCAGTCTGTGTGTGCCTTTTGATCTGAAGTGGGTCTCTTGTAGGTAGCATATGTAAGAGTCTTGTTTTCTTATCTATTCAGCCATCCTAGTTTTTGATTGGAGCATTTAATCCACTTATATTTAAAGTAATTGTTGACTGATAAGCAATTATCACCATTTTATTATTCATATTTTTGGTCTTTTTTTTTCTTCTTTTTAAGGAAGCCCCTCCGACATTTCCTGTAATACTGACTTGGTGATGATCAACTCCTCTAACTCTTTCTTATCTGGGAAGCTCTTTATTTGTCCTTCAATTCTAAGTGATAGCTTTGCTGGGTAGAGTAATTTTGGTTATAGATCCTTGCTTTTCATTTTTCAGTTTCTAACAGCACTTTATAGTTGTTAAGGGCATGGTGTAAATTAGATGTCTTTTCATTCATCTCCATTTCAATGTTTTTAAGCTTAGGGAGTCTTCCCTATACATCACATGTTCTAGAATACTATGAAGAGATTTATGCTTTCTTTTTCATACCCTTTATGATCCCATCTAAGATTCTAATCGCTTTTTTTGCCTGCTCAACCTGAAGCTGTATCAAGCCCCTTGGGAACTAATAGAAATGACCTCAGGGGAAGCACAGCAATTCATCAATAAGTCCCTACAGGCACAGAAGAATGCATTGTGTTTTGAGGACATCTTTTCTTCCCAGGAAGATGGCCTTAGGGATCTTGTTTTTATGAGACCAGATAGATGTCTACTTGTCTCATATAGGAAGAAACCAGAGAGGCCCAGGCACAAGTAACTCATCAAATCTTTAAAAATGTAATGCCAAGCATGCACATTTCAAACATAGCACAGAACTATATTTAAACTGTTATATTTCAAGTTGTATTAGTTTAGTTTATATTTTAGTCTTACAGACTTCCTTTATTTATTATACAGTTGGATCATCACAGGCATATATCACATTATAAAGAGGCATTTGTTGTGGGAATGAAGTCTCACAATGAGATTGACCTGGGGACCTTTACAATAAGTTGGTTTCTATTACTTCCTGAGATTGGTCAGAGAGGGAGATGCATGCAAGAGTCAAAGAGAAAAATATATGTTTGGTTGTTGGGATGAGATGGGTGATAAGCAGTGATTCTGCTATTCATGTTCTACCCACGGGATAAAGTGATTATAAAAGCAATTAAGTCATCACACTAGTCATCTGAAACTGTGCTGACTGAAGGCAAAGATCTGAGAGACTGAGAAGCTACTACTATAGAGTGATTTAATGGTGATGAGGAAGTCCAGGATGTTGTGGCAGAGTGGTTTTTTCTTACTTCACTGGGCATCTTAAGGCAAGAAAAAATAATCATTGCATAAATAATTCTCACCTAAAACAGAACAAAATGCTGATTTTCTAAGGCTATGCTAAAAGAATCTTTTACATTTTAGAGCCACAAAATAGAAACTGTTGAAAGTCAGTAATTAATTCTGTGGGTTACTGAATTACATTTAGTTGAATTTATAGCCTAAGTTTCACTTATAAACTTATGGCCTTGATGAGTAAAGTCAGAGATTGTGATAATTAGAACAGAATTATCTAGAAGGATTTGGAAGTCTGAGAGTGTCTTCTAATACAGTCTTTACTGTAACTTTCTTGATCAAGAAAATTTTCCTTGCTGGAGGACTCTATTAGTGTTCCTACCTCCTGAACTCTCATTGCTGATAGGTTTATAATCAAATATGATCTTAGCTGGTGTTGAGGAATAAAGTGCTGAGTTAGAGTAGGGAGATAAATTACAGAAAGACTTATATCTACCATTTGTTGTTTCTTACTTGCCTCCTCTGCTTTTGAAGTTGCAGACAATTTTTCTACACATCATTAGATTATAGTTAACCTGAACATTAATATACATATATGTGTGCTTCAAGAAATAACTGAAGAATGAGCTTTGGTTCCAAAATCCATATGGGTAAAAGTCTATGGACATAAGCAGAGCCCATAAGAGTTCATATTGATTCTTCCAATTAGCTATATAAACTTCCTCAATATTCTGTTAAAGTTGAAGCCAGAAATGGTTCAGGATTTACCATCTTAATAAAGGACCAATTATCTCTTATATTAAGACCTGTAACATGCCTGTTTGTAATATTTTGTTATTATCTTTTTAATGCCTGTAAGGTCTATGATGATATACCCTCTTTCACTTCTGATGTTGGAATTTCGAGTCTTGTCTCTTTTTTACTTTGCTGGTCTTGCTAGATGCTTATCAATCTTATTGGTTTTCTCAAAGAACCAGCTTTTGGCTTTATTGATTTACAAATTGTTTTTGTTTTAAATGTCAATGATTTCTGTTCTTATTTTATTTTTTTCCTTTTACTTGTTTTGAGTTTATTTTGCTCTTTTTTTTTTTGTCTTAAAGTGGAAGCTTACAGTATTGATTTGAGACTTTCAATCTTTTCCAATGTAAGCATTTAATGCTATAAATTTTCCTTTAAGCTCTGCTATGGCTGCCATCACAATATGTGATATTTTGTGTCTTTATTTTCATTCAGTTAAATGTATTTTTTAATTTCCCTTGAGATTTTCTTTTTGACTCATGAATCATTAAGAAATGTGTTGTTTAGTTTCCAACTGCTTGGAAAATTTTCTGTTGTATTTCTGTTATAAATTTCAAGTTTAGTTTCATTATGAACTTTATATTAATTATTTAAATTCTTCTAAATTTGCTAATGTTTGTTTTATGATCCAGAGTATTGTCTATTTTGACAAATATTTCAAGTGTATGAGAAGACTGTGTGTTCTTGTGTTCTATTTTTAGGTGGAATGTTCTATAAATATCAGTTATATCCAGTTGATTGATATTGTTGTTCAGTTCTTTCATATCCTTGTTTATTTTCTGCATACTAATTATTTTTATTATTGAGAGAAGTCATAAAAGATAATTGTAGATTTTCTATTCTTCAAGTTATATAACTTTTTATTTATATGTTTTGTGTTGTTAAGTACATCTACATTTAGGATTTCTTCTTGAATTGACTCCTTAATAATTATGAAACATTCTTCTTTAACCCCTGTAAATTTCTCTGTTCTAAAGTCTACTTTGTCTGATACGAATATGGCTACTTCAGCTTTCTTAATTAGTGTTTGCGTGACATATCTTTTTTCATGTTTTACTTTTAACTTACTTTTTAAATCATATTAGAAATTAAAACTGAGAACCAAAAAAATCTGTATATTAATTTGTTTTAAACAACTATAATAATATTTCTTTTTGCACAAATAATATGTTTTTATTTTAAAAATATAGTTTCAAAAAATGAGAAGAGTGGCATTGTTTCACATTTTTGCAAATTTTTAAAATGTCTGGCTCAAAGGTCTATTTACTAAAAAAAAATATTTAAACAGATTTTTGGGAAGATTTCCCCCTTATAGACAAATTGGAAATATAACTTTGACACCACTTCATAATAAATTCACCTGAGATGGTGTTTTAATTAAGAGAATATTAGAGCCTCTCTAATGGGGAGGAACTTTATGAATATTGTTCAGATTTTCCTTTGAGTTTGAAGTCTTTACATTCATTAAAAGACTTATAATCTTTCTGGCCATGTCCCTGAAGGTTTGTTTTACTTGTTTATTTCTTAGAGTGTAGATGAATGGGTTCAGTAAAGGGGAAACTGAAGTATTGAGTACAGCTATTCCCTTATTGAAGGCAACTCCCTCTTTTGCTGAGGGTTTTATGTACATGAAGATGCAGCTGCCATAAGAGAGAGAGATGACAATCAAGTTGGAAAAACATGTAAAAAAGGCTTTTTTCCTTTGCTGAGCAGAGGGTATCTTCAGAATGGTCTGGATGATGTTTGTATAGGAGAGAATCACTAGCACCAGGGTGACCAACAAGGTCACAACTGCTAAGATGAAGTCCACCAGCTCCAGCAGTCTTGTGTCTGAGCAAGATATTTCTATGAGGGGTCCATAGTCACAATAATAATTATTCAGTATGTTGGAGGCACAGAAATCCAGCTGACTAGTCAGGATGATTGGGGATAGGATGATCAGGAATTCACGAAGCCAAGAGCAGAGAACCAGCTGGGTACAGACCTCGCTGCTCATGATGGTCATGTAATGCAGGGGTATACATATGGCTACATAGTGGTGATAGGGCATGGCAGTCAGAAGGTAAAACTCTGTGGCCCCAAGAAATACAGCAAAGAAATACTGAGTTAAACAACCAGCAAAGCCGATGCTCTTGCTGAACAGTAGCCTAGGGGTAAAAGTGGTAGTAAAGGAAATTTCTAAAAAGGAGAAATTCCAGAGGAAGAAATACATAGGAATCTGGAGATGGGAGTCCAGTAGTGTGAGAGTGATGACTGTTAGGTTTCCAATGATGCTGTATATGTAAGTGAGGAAGAGAAGTATAAAGATTACAAGTTGAATCTCTGGGATGTCTGTTAGTCCCAGTAGAATGAATTCTGTCAGAAAGGTTTGGTTTTTCATTGCTTACCTTTGCAGCCTAGGAAGGTACAAAACAAAGAAATCAGTTATGAGAATTGAAAAAGAACTCAGGATCATTAAAGAGAGGCTAAGCCTTTCCTGTTGAATTGGTTCCAATGTCTTTTTTCTGTCAGTTTGACTAAAATGAGATTTTCTATTGGATAGAGCCTGGCTCTTAAATCCGCACAGAGGAGGATTTTTCTCCATGGCTCTTTTTTAGGCTCTTCATGTACTTTTCTTACCTACCTTCTAATCCAATGGCTAAGTTATAATTTTCTCCATTTTCTATTTTTATTTTTTCTTTGAACACTGACTCTACTTTTGATCTTTCATTATATCTGCTAATTTGGAAGTGGTGTCTCATTTCCATTACTCTCTTGGTCTCAGGGTAAGAAGAGAAGCTATGTTAACTCATAGAAGTGAATCAGCAACGCGATTATAACTATGGTAACTAAAGAGGCCCCCAACTTCCCTTTGGTTTTTTAAATTTGTGGACCATTGTAACTAATATCTTCACTCTCTAAGTCTTTGCTGTTAGTGTCTGCCTTCTTCAGGTCCCAATTCTTTATTCTTCAATGGTTTTTGCAGAGGAACAGAACAGATGACATTTTACCAATCAGATTCCTGCTATCATTTTTCTTCCACATCCATATTTATTAATAAGTATATAATTTTACTCTGGCTAGAAAAATATAACTGAAATCAGAAGTTGTAAGCCTCATTTAGAAGTTTCTAATGAAGATTTTGAATGAATAGGGGGCTATTTATGCCATAATTAAGAATATGATAATTATTTATTTTTGTTTATAGATGAGGAACAGGTTTGTGGATATTTACTTAGCTATTACAATAAAATTTAATTTAAAATTTAAATTTATTTAATTTCTCCACAGTTCTCAAATTCTCAAAGCTATTCTCAGCAGATAACACACTAATTATTAATTATTATTAATAATTAGTAAGATTTCCTCTGGCATGATCCTCCTGTCTTTCTTTCTTCTTTCAAGACATTTCTGTCCTACACTCATCTTCTCATACTTCTGTTCAAAAGAGCAGATGACTCCTCTCGTGTTAAAGGTCAGTCCTTTTCTGACTCTTGAAAATAGAAACAAGTAATAAACATTTTTACCATCTTCTAAATTAAAAAAAAATTATGTACATTGCTTTGTTTGGAATAATAAATAATAACTATCTTTAATTGAGGACTTGCTATGTGCCAAGTCTTATCATTATTTTATTTGATTCCCAAAATAACCAGTTGAGATGGGCACTATTGCTATTCCTATTTTGCAGATGAGGAAACTGAGGTTTGGAGCGGTTGATAAATTGTTTCAGTTCCCACAGTTAGTATATTGTGGATTCTGACCCGGGGCCATCTGACTCAGTAGTCTGCTAATTTCCCATCCTGACCCAGGAACAGAGTTCTTACAATGCGCAGGTAGTATTCCAGGCACTGTTAACAAAACTACTTAAGCTCTGCCTAGAGGTAGCATATAGAAAATAGATGAACCAACAGGTAAATATACAATAACTGAGCTGCTGATAAATGTGATAATAAATAAAGCAAAGTGTTGTGGGTTAAATTGTTTTCTAATCCCCAGTGACTGCAGAATGTGGCTTTATTTGGAGATAGGGTCTTTATTAAAATAATCTGTTTAAAATGAGGTCATTAGGTGGACTCTAACAGAATAGGACTGGTGTCCTTATAAAGCAGAGGAAAACTGGAGACAGACATGCACATAGAGAGAATGCCATGTAAGGTGAAAGCAGAGATGGAAGTGATGCTTTTGCAACTCAAGGAATATGAAAAATTACCAGCAAACCACCAGAAGCTCAGAGGGAAACCTGGAACAGATTCTCTCTCACAGCCCTCAGAAGAAACCAGTTCTACTGACATGATCTCAGGGCTCCAGCCTCCAGAACTGTGAGACAATACATTTCTGCTGTTCAAGCCGCAGAGTTTGTAGTAGTTTGTTACAATAGCCCCAGCAAACTAATACACAGGTAAGAGTGTAGAAGAGAGCTAGAATGGTGGATAATAAAAATGACATTTGTGGTAAGTGAGGCAGGGAGTCATGCAGTTATTCAGTAGAATAGTATTCTAGGAAGAAGGAAAAAACAGTGCAAAGATCTTGAGACAGGAACATCTTGGTGTGCTTGAGGATAAGAAAGAACAAGTAGGCCAGGACATATTGAGCAAGGGAAGAGGTGAAGTCAGAGAGGTAACAGCTGTGCAGATCATGTAAGGTCTTGTGGGCCACTGTAAGGACTTCAGCTTGTACTGTGAGTGACGGGAAGCTATCAGGGTGTTTGAGAATGTAAATAATATGATCCAGTTTTTGGTTTTGAGAGTATCATTCTGGAGGTTGTGTTGAGAATAGACAGTACAGGACAAGAGCAAAAGTAGAGAGGTGAGTCTGGAAGTTGCTGCAATAATCCAGGTGGAAAATGGTGGTGTCTAGCCACCAAGAAGTGGTAGAAATGGGTGAGTGGTAGGTACTGGATGTATTTTGAAGGTAGAGGTAGCAGGATTGGCTACTGGGTTGGGTATTGGGTGTAAACAAAAGAAAGGAGTAAAAAATGACTCTAAGGTTTTTGGTCTAAATAATTAAAGTATGGAATTTCCACATACTGAGTTGGGGATAACTGGAATGAGATGCTTTTTTTGTTGAGGGGTGGTGGTGAGGGATCCAGAGTTTGGATTTAGATATATTAAGCTAGAATTGTCGATTAGAAATCCAGTGGAGGTGTTAAAATAGGTAACCATTTTATCAGTCTTGAAGGAGAAGGACCTGGGAAGGCATTGAAGTCTTATTTGAACTTTGGAAGAAGCAACTGAAGAAAGCCAAGTGGCAGTAAGATTGGATCCTTACATGGAACCCGAGGTGGGAGATTTGGGAAATGGGTAATTGATATCACAAAAGGTTTTTATATAACACCTAAAAAGTAATACTATTTCATCATTAACCCAATGGTCTAAAAAGTTCTCAAATCTATGCTACATCTGATGGAGTTAAGAAGGACTTCAAGAAACTGTTATTCTTTGCTCTCTATTTCTTTGTTTGATATGGGACAACACTGTATTACTAGTATTTAACAAGAAGCAAATGATTAAAATTTGTTAATATTTATTTAGTATTGTTCATTACAATCCTATATTGTATATCCCAAATTTAAGAGGATGACTCTTAAGTGTTCACACCACAAAACCAAAAAAAAAAGAGTAACTATATGAGGTGATGGATATGTTAATTAACCTTATTGTGGTAATCATTTTACAATATATGAATATCACATCATCATGTTGTACACCTTAAACTTACACATTTTTGTAAATCAATTATATCTCATTAAAGCTGGAAAAAATAAAGCAAACTACTTTGTGGTTTTTCTCTTGTAGCCAAATACATCACTACCTAATTTTATTTTATTTATTAATTTTAATTTTAATTTTTTAAATTAAGTTTATTGGGGTAACATTGGTTAATACAATTATATAATTTTCAGGTGTACATTATCATTCGACATCTGTGTATTCTATTGTGTGTTTATCATCTAAAGTCCAGTTTCCTTCAGCTGCCATATATTTGATCCCCTTTACCCACTTCATCCACGCCCTAAACTCTATGTTTAACCCTTTTTACCTCGTCTACTTCCCCCTTCCACCACTAGCCTATAGTCCATGTCCATGAGTCTCTGTTTGTTTGTCCTGCTCATTTGTTGCTTTTAGGTTTATATCCCACATATAAGTGATATCATGTGATTTTCAACTTTTTCTGTTTGGCTTATTTTGCTTAGCATGATTGTCTCGAGGTCCATCCATGTTGTCGCAAATGGCAGTATTTCATCTCTTCTTATGGTTGAGTAATATTCCATTGTATATATGTACCAAAGCTTCTTTAGCTAATCATCTATTGGAGGACACTTTGGTTGCTTCCATGTGAATAGTGCTGCTATGAACATCGGTGTGCAAATATCTTTTCGGATATAGGTTTTCAAGTCTTTGGGGTAAATACCCTGGATCATATGGTAGATCGA
>PVKZ01005114.1:0-61064 GCA_004027375.1 Macroglossus sobrinus
CCCCCCCAGAGCCGTGTCCCCCCCACACACACAGAGCCGTGTTCCCGCCGGGACACTTCTCATCCGGACGCTTTTAGGTCCTTTTTTTTTTTTTTCATAAAACTGCTGTTTAAAAAATTAGTCAGTCAAGGAAAAGCAATTAGAGTAATATAGAGAAAGCTCTCGGGAAATTAATATGTCGCAAAACTTTTTTTAATAAATTGCATTCGGTGTTTAGCGCGTCCTCGAAAGACGGCAGGGCCCTGCGTACCCCGGGCTGCACGCAGGGTCACAGCACCGGAGGGGTCCCCAGGGCCACCTGGCCCTGCAGTGCCCGTCTGTCCTCTGTCTGAAAGCAGGAAGCGTTGTCACCGGGGGGCTTCTCCCGTCCCGTCCCCGTCCCCGTCCCGCAGTCTGAGCCCAGGGCCGAACGCAGGCCGGAAGGCCTGAAACTCATGCCCAGCTCCCGCCCGGCGTCCACAGGAAACGGGGTGGGGGCGCCGACGCTCTGCACAGCGGTCCCCTCCCTGGCCGTGCCCCGGCCCCCGACTCCCGCCCGGGGCCCTGGGCCCGCCATGCAGCCTGCCCCGTGGCTCCGTCAGCCCCCGCACCACTGGCCCCACAGCCACCTCCCCGCACGCCCCCTCTGCCCGGTCCATCGCCGCCTGGGGCCGGAGAGGGGAGGCGGGGAGCAGGGACAGGCGGGGCGCTCGAGCCCTGCGGTGTCTCTGCTCTGCCCTGGAACCTCAGGAGCCTCGGGGAAGGAGGGTTCGGCCCGGCCCGGCCTGAGTGCAGAGGACGTGTGCCCCCGTCCCCTGCCAGTGGAGTCTGAGGCTGGTCATGCTGCCCGAGCCAGCACCCACGGAGACGCCTGTGACACCTCTCTCTGGGACCCAGCCCGAGTCCCCGCTGACATCAGACCCAAAGACACTCACCGGAGAGCTGTAGGAGACGCCCGGGCGGGGACCCCAGCTGTGCCACTTGCAAACTCTGTCACTCCAGGCAAGTTCCAGGGACACCCACCCGCCGTGGGGCGGTGGGCGCTGAACGAGAGGAGGTGTTCTCATACCCCCTGTGACACGCTGACGCCAGGGACAGCCGTCACCAGGGTCCCGGCTCAGACACCCTGGTCTGGCTGACTCCCCACATCCCCCCGGGGACCCCGACGTCACGCGCCTGCTCTGGCCCTGGCTCGGCTCCTGTCCAGCTCTGGGGTCTGGACCGCTTTCCTCGCCAAGCCCCTCACCTGACGACCGTGTGATGACCCCTCATCTGTGACTCTCTGACCGGGGACAGAGGGCAAAGACACGGCCAGCAGGTCAGCTTCCCCAGGACACGCAGCTCCCCGGGGCTGGCTCGCTGGTGGCACCCGCTCTTCATTCGCCTGTAAAGACCCCAAAGCGAAGGATGACGGGGGTGACGCTGGGTTATCTCCCAGTCACACTGGAGTGGCCGGAGCGTGGAAGGTGAGGCTCAGCCCCCCGATCCGGAGTCCCCCCGGCCTCCCCAGGGCTCCTGCATCGCCCAGGTTGGGCTGACCGTCCAGTGGCCTCTCTGCCATGAGGCTGGGTCACCTCCGAGGCCCAGCCCCACGCGCCCTCAGTCCCAGGGGACACGAACGTTCGGCGCAGCAGGCACACACCCACACGAGTTCCCGCCACCACCGTTGGTGGCGATTACCGGTGTCAGGCCTCACGCACCCGGTGGCCCCGCGTGCTACGCCCTCACCACCTGCCAGGTGCCTGAGCTTTCGTCAACGTTCCCCACGTGCTCGTCAGCATGGACAGATGTCATCACACTTGTCCTGCAGGGAAGGTCGGCCGTGGCTGAGAAGGGCTGGCCACGGGGTGTGGGCACCGCCCCCCCGAAGCCCGGCCCTTCGCCCGGCCCCGGGCACCGGCGACCACGTGCCCGCGTCCCGTGCAAAGGACACACGCACCTCTGAGCCGCCTCTCACACGCCACTGGCTCGTGAGGCCTGCTCTGGACGCTTCGGCACGGACTCGGCGTCTATACCTCGGTTTACCACGATTTCTAACTCTCAAAGGGCCCTGTCTTATGGATGACTACGTACCGTGCTCTGTTCACAGCGGCGAGGTAGAGGTAGGGGTGTCGCCGCGAACCGTTCCGTGTTGGTTTTTCCTCCACCGTGCCCCGAGTCCCCGTGGGAGCGCATCGTCATAGCAAGGTTGACGCGTTCGTAAAGGGCAGGGGGGTCGTCGCGTTGCAAATGGCCCGAGACGGTCTTTTAAAACCTTTTTAGCCGACAAGACAGATATGATTAGCTCCGCATATCATTAAAAGGCCCCGTGTTGGAATCAAATAGTCCTTATTAATTTAATTATTGAATCAAATCCGCCATCATTACAGCCCCTTTCCAAAGAAAAATGGCATTATCGATACATTTCCCATCGAGCCCTCCGAGGCGCTCGCAATTATCCACAGATACAGACACGCTCCGGACGGGGTCCCCCCCGCGTGTTAAATATTTTATCTGCTTCTTCTTCTCAGAGCCTTTCGAATCGCTTGGGAAAACCAAGCTGCCTTGAGCTCTGAAGTCACAGGCCTTCCGTTCAGAGGAAGCCTGCTTTGGTGGATTTAAGACTTGCGATAATTCCTACGCATATTTTTGCCCGTGGCGGGGCCCACGCGAGAGCCATGCTCCCCTCGTGGTGATATAAGCGTGAGAGATTCACTAACTGACAATAAGTGTGGCTTGCTCATCATTCAGAACGATGCCGTGGGCGCGGCAAAGGTTAGGGCGATAGGGATGCTGCCGATGAGGATGTTAATAAAACGTGTCCTAAATCGCTCTTCTTTAACTCAATCAATAAATCCCAACCTAGAATCGCGACCGGCGTCGGCGCAGGGAGCGTGGGGGAGGGGAGGGCCGTGTCTTCGGACGGTGTCCGCGCGTTAAACGCTCGGCAGAAGTCTCGCACCCCGTCCCCGTGAGGCTGCCTCACCCCCCGCGTGGCCTCCCGCCCGGACCTGGGACCTGACCGGCTGGGAGAAAACGCGAGGCGTAATTTTATAAACAAATACGCAAATATAAGGTTTCCAGGGCAAATCGAAGGGAGCTCTCGTGTTGCAAAGATCTAAGAGGCGACAGACCAAATCGTAGGAAAATCACATGCGACGAATCCGTCAGTGTGGACATCTAATACACGCCCAGACGCTTCGGTTATAAATCCCCGTTGCTCGCTCGGCGTTTGGTTCGGAACCAGAGGAAGCGAACACACGCCTTCGAAAGGACCCGGTGAAGTCGCAGGTCGCCACGCGCTGTTCAGAAGCCTGCGGCCCCCACCCTCCGAGCGGCTACGGAATGGATGCGAGTGTCGCTGTTCTGTTTCATGCTAGAGGGGGCGCGAAGCCCAGTCATCCACGGAGGCACACGGCCCCAGTGCCAACCTCCGGGAGGCAGTGCCAGCTGTCCCCCTCCCGGCAGCGCAGAGAGGCTGAAGTCACCTTAAAATATATATATATGTCTGCCCGATGTCCCCTGGCCTGCCAGAAAGGACGTGGCATCCTTGAGGGGGACGGGGGACAGCGGCCTTCAGGGTTTCCCGTGACATTTCACCTGTGACGGGGCCCGGACAGTGGTAGGGCCCGCCTCGCACAGACGCCATGCGCCTCCCCTGGGGACGAGCAGGGAGCAGGGACCCTGGGACCCGGCTCCTTCGTCCTGTAGGATCCTGGACGTCGGAACCCTAGAAGCGAAGCACCCGGCGGTTTCCGTGGGCCGCCCGCCGTTGTCCTGGCCCTTTGGGGGAGCGCTCCCGCAGCACCGGGCCGGCGGTGGAGGCTCGGTGGCCCCCCGGTAAAACGCAAGGTCACGCCAGGCTGATTTAGTGCGTTATTAGCTGTTGATACAGTGCCGATGCGTTGCATGACGGGTGAAAAACGACCTTCCCATCCCGGGGAATAAATCAGGGCCAGCGGTGGTCCCACTTAATAGTTAACTGTAGCCGGTAAAATATTACACCTGTTATTATTCAGGGCAAACACCGGCCCTTCCATTTGTTTATTGAGGAAACAATTTATTTGAGGACATTTAATTGCAACAGTGAAGGCTGGCTCGGGGGTTAATCCCGGTTTATCGATGCAATTAAATGCGGTGTGCGCAGCGTCTCGTATCTCGTACGTGGAGGCGGGGTGTTGACACAGCCGGGGTGTTGGGACGCCGTGCTCCAGCGTATCTGAGCTGTGCGAGGTGTAAGGTGGGGGGCCCGCCGGCTGGGGGCCCCCCGGGACATCGCTATCTCCCTGCGCCCTGGGGAGCGTTTGCATAATCTAATTGGGGAAAGGCTTCTCATTTGATTTGATTTGGAGCAATATGGGCTCGAATTGCCGTATGGATCCGAGCGCTGTTTGGATTCTCGTCAATGATTTATGGTGTTTTAATGCCCCCCCACCCGGGCCAACGCTGCAGCAGGCTCGTCCTCACGCCTCGGGCCGCATCCCCGTCACCCGGGGCCGAGTTCCGCCCCTTCTCCGAGGCCTAGCCCCCCCCACCCCAGGCCTCATGAGCTCTCAGGCACCTGCACCTCTCACCGGGTGACAATCTCCTCAGCTCGGAGGTCCCTGTCCCCAGAAGGAAAAAAAAAGACAGGCGTTGGAAGGGCAGCCACCCCGCCCCTCATCACTGGGGTCCATCCTGAGCCCCGGCTCTGGCCGGCTGCTCCGGAGACCTTCCCGTGGCTCCCTTTGTCCCCCTCCCCGATGGGCCACGATTTCTTCTCTGGTCCTATTTCTGTCGTTTCCATTTTGGCTTTTACAAAGTTATCTCTGATTGTCTTGTGGTTAATATTTACCCCCACCCCGGGAACGATGTCCAGACCCTCCGGGAGGTTTTCCCGCCTTCTTTCTCGTCCCTGTCTGTCTGTCTGTCTGTCCGCCTCCTCCCCGGGCCCCAACGCTGATGGCCCCGGCACTCAGCTGCTCTTCTCTGCCGGTTGTCGCTGGATTGCGTCGGTGGCCCTTTCTGTGTGTCCAGAGTCCCCCACGACGCAGAGTCTGGTCCCGCGCTCCGAGTATGGGGGTGGCCGAACTCCTCGAGGGACGGAGAACGCAGCTGCTGGAGAAGCGAGGCTCGGTTTTTCATCAGAAACAGGAAACTTTATCCTGCTGGCAGGCCTAACGGTCCCCGAGTACGTGTGGCAGGTTTCCCCCCCGCCAGGAAGTCCTAGGACAGACTCCCGTCTTCTGTGGCAAAGGCATTTGTGACGAGGGCCACTCAGCTGCTGCAGGAATAGTGCCGAAGAAGGGGACACACAGGCCTGGGTTCAAATCCCGACTCTGCCCCTTGCTCGCTGTGTGATTTGGGGGCAAAGCAATCAAACCCTCCACGGCCCACCTGTAAAGTGGGCGTAGGACCACACACACTCTCGGCCGGTGGCCGCCCGGGTTCTCCCGCGGTTCCAGTGACCCCTTCTCTCCTCACTGAGCTTCCACTGCATCAAAACCCCACACATTAAAAAAAAAATAAAAGGTCCGTTATGTCTGATTATTTTCTGATCCTCATATGAACTCTGTAAGGATGGCAAAATAAAAATTTCACCAATGATGAACCCGAGCCCCAAGAAGACGGATCGAAATGCCCGGGTGGACTTGATAAATGAGCAAGCAGGTGGGACAGGGACAGGGCCGGCGGCCGGCCGGCGTCTGGCAGAGGAAGACGGGGCTCCGACACCGTCTGCTCCGGGCCTCACGTCCTTCTCCTTTTGGAAGGGTTCCGGGGAGACGGCCGGTGACACGTGCAGCTGTGCCCAGCACAGGCTCGCGTCTGGTCTCTCTTCCCCACGTGCACCTTCTCCTCTCCTCCGAGAGGGAATTCGGTTGTGTGCAGACTCGGTGTTTCGAGCTTTGCTATCGCACTGGTCGTGCGAGGGGCCGAGTGAGTGAGAGCCGGCTGACACGCAGCCCGTGACACAGCCCGTTTGAAACCGAGGAAGTGTGCATGCGAGTGTCACTCTGAGCGGGGGCCCGGACACTGGATTCTCCCCCAGCACCCCCCCACACCCTCCCACGGGGGACCATGCTCCCACAGGAACGCGTTTCAGGCAGACGACACCCACCGTGGGCTGCCGGGCGCTCGGCCGCCCACCTCAGGCCATCATCCTGCCCAGGACACACAGAGCAGTGACAGCAAAGGGGGCCCATCCGCTTTGCCCAAGGCACAGCCCCGCATGCAGGGTGGACCGGGGACCCCGCAGGGTTTGCTCACAGAGTGCTGGCTCCTTGCCAAGTGCTATTTCCCGCTGTGCTGTCACTAACAATCCCAGCCAAGACCCAGGAGAGGAGATGGGGTGCGTTATGATCCCATCGAACTGTCAGGGTTTGGGGTGCGGGGTGCGTACAGGCTGCCTGCCCGGTCCTGTCCCTACGAAAAGCTCATCTGCCACTGTGGCTGGTGTGAGAGGGTTTCAGGAGTGGGACAGCATCAGGCAGAGGTGCTGAAGGACTAGGCCGCCAGCTTCCTCGGACCCGAATCCCTCCTCTCCCCTCAAAAGTAAGGCCATTGCCGGAATACGCAATACCCGGCCTTCCCAGCTGCCCGTCTCTTCTGGGAGAGGGGAGGGGGGTCCAGCAGGCCTTCTCCGCGGAGGGGCCGCTTATACAAGGAGCGCTGACGGGCTGGGGGGCTGCCAGCAGTCCCTGGGCCTGCTCCGGGGGCCCTGGGGGGGACCCCAGCTCCTTTCGTCTGGCTTTCCACGACCTCCAAGGTCCAGACCGAAAATGCTAAAACTCCCCTCGTCCCCAGCCCACAGCAGTGGTGGGACCCAAGATTCAGCGCTGTCCGGGCTTGGGGACAGGGACGCCGGCTGCTGTGGGAGGGTGACGGAGAGGCTAGGGCCTCGCAGGTTCCCACTTGGGGACACAGGCCCTAAGAAGGGAAGGGGTCTCTTTGCTCTGGGGAGCTGTTAGGCGCGTCCCCCCCACCTAGAAGAGGGCTCAGGGACTTGGGGGCGCTCAGGTTTGTCACTGCGCTCCCTGGAGCGGGGCGAGGGCCGGAGGGAGGCTAAGGGGCTCGGGGTCGTGGCGGCGCAGGCGCTGAGGACGGCTGGTTGCGGGAAACGCCGCGGGGAGCAGAGCGTGGCCCCCGCAGGTGGCTCCCGCGCCGGCAGGAGCGCGGGCGGGGGCGCCGCTCACCCCTCCCAGCGCGCGGAGGGGCTCCCCCATCTCCCACCTGGCGGGGACTCCCTGCGGGCCTAGTTACTGACCCTTAGGACAGATGAGTGCCATTCGGAGCAGGGAGCAGGGACCATGGGCCCCGGCCGGAAAGGGGTGCACCCCGCCCCCGCCCACACCCTCTCCCTGGGACAGGCGGCTGCCTTCCCCGGCTACTGCTCCTCGGGCCACCAAGGTTGGGGCTGGGACAAGGGCAGGGCCTGGGTGGGCTGGGGCGGGGCTCGGCCGCGGAGGTGGGGTCGGGGTTGGGGCCGCCCGGCCCTGGCACGCAGGGGCCTGGGGGGGCCTAAGTCAGCCCCGCGGTTCCCCCGTTCTGGGGGTGGGGGGACACCGGCACAAAGCAGCAGCCCGTAAATCTTTCTGGGGGGAACTGGTTAATTTGTCGGTGAATTAAGGAACGGGGGTCCGTCCCGGTCGAGCTGAGCCCTGGAGCCCGTGGTCGGGGCGAAATGAATGTCGTCATCGCGAGGCCCACGAAAGCACAGGCGCCGCGTCCACGGCGGCCCAGGGGCCGGAGAAAGGACAGGACGCTGGCGAAGGCCGCCTCTCTGGGAAGGGCCTTCTGAGACCAGGCTGGGAAGGCAGCAGGGAGGGAGGGAGGCGACGGGAGCAGGGCCTGGCCGTTGGTGGCGCTCCCCTCTGCACCCCAGATCCGCCTGAGCTTCAGCTGCATCCCCTCTGAACCCCGGACCGGCCCAGGCCTCACCCGGATCCCCGGGTCAGGCGCCCCAGCCTGAGGGGGCCGCAGGGGAGACCCCGGGCGCACCTGCCCTGCACGCAGCGCGCTGGCGCTGGGCCTCTTTGCGGGGGTGTAGGGATCCTCGCTCGCATCCGCGGGGTACCAGAGTCTACACAGAAGGAGTTTCTGTAAATACAGGCCGGTGCCCGGAGCCCACCCGCTGCTGGGGGCGGCCGGGAGGCGCCTCCGGCCCGATGCTGAAGACGGATGAGAACGAGTAGTTAAAACCCACATTACATAGTTCTGCCGGGTATGAGATTGCATGTGCCGACCCATATATCCTGACTGGAAACGGACTCGAGTCACTTAAAATATGGCAACGTCGATAGGACTAATTAATTGGAAATAAGAAACGAAAGAATACAATTAAACGAGAACAGAATCATTTTCTAATTTAATAGAGGGACATTTATAAAGATCACAAGCTAAAAGGCATCGGATGATTCTATCGACAAGCTATTAAATCAGCCCCGCCCCCCCCCCCGCGCCCCGGGGGGCGGGGCTGGGGGGAGGGGAAGCGGGATGGGGGAGAGCGCGGCGTCCCCAGCACCTACCTGGGCGGTGGGTTTGCCGCCACCGCTGACAGGGACCCCGCCAGGGCTGACCCGCGCCTGCGGCCCATCCCACCCCAGCTCTCTCCTCCCTGCCCCGGGCTCCGACCGGGCCCCTGCCGGCGCCCCGGGCCCGCGAGTCCCACCTCTGCCCCGAGTCCCCGGGCTCGTAGATATATCACAACAAAATTACTAATTGGAAAATGAAATTGTCAATAAGGCATCCCCCCCCACACACACACACACAGCGTACACAATATCCTTAAATATTAAGCTATTTTATGAGACCCATTTCCTAACCATAATTTATGGCAATAAAACAGACACCACAGGTCCCCTGAAATTGTCTTTTCATAATGAATAAATGTAAGCGGACTAATTAATATATAAACTAGCCCGATTTGTCAAGTTGATTTGTATTTCAGTTAATTGTGAAAGTAATTACCACATGGTCAAATGAACAGCTTTCTGGAAATGACCGAGCCTGAGGTTTTATTTCCTTCCTGGGTGAAGAAAATTCATTTTTCCAGGCTCTTGATGTGATGAATAAAAGTCATAAATCTGGGTGATTGGTGCAGGCAGAGTCTAAATGGCTTCATATTTCATTTTAGGTTTAATAGAAATATTCATGCTCTGTTTTAATGAAATTAAATTGAGGGGGGGGATGGGGCTGGGAGGTGGCGGTGGCCAGGGCCTTAAAGGGACAGTGCACTGTTTTCTCCCCACCCCCCCGCTCCCCGCCGCCCTTGGGAGGTGCGCCCGGGGTCCCCTCCGCCAGGCAGGCACAGATAGAGGCAGCGGGGGCCGGAGAGCCCCAACCCTGGAGGAGCACTCACCAGAGGCCCTGCCCAGGTCACAAACAAGGTCAGGTCACCTGAGAGCAGGTGTGACTCCTGCCTGTTATCATCGGTCAGGCTCCCGCTGCCCAGGTGCAGTCGGGGTCCTGCATTGTTCTCTCTTCTGTCCCCTGGTGGGGACGCGTAGGAGGGATTGCCGCATAGACGCTTTGTGGACCCCAGGCCCTGCACGCAAATGCTCCCTGGCCCCCCCTCCCACGACACCTCGCTCAACCCTGCTGCCGGAGCTCACCCCCCCTCCCCAGGACGGTGGCCCAGGACGACCCACCCAAAGCCAGGGGGGCAGAGCCCCCCGCCCCAGAGAAAGAGGAATCGTGGGCCCCGGCAGCTCTGCCACGTCCACGCCTGCCGCAGCTGGGTGGGGGGCGCACGCTGTCAGCCGCGCTCTCTCGACGCCTGGTGGGGGGCAGGTGAGGTCTACGGGGCGTCCCTGGCCCCCAGGACCGTCCTGGCCTGGCAGCCCCGTAATGGAGCTGATCTGTGACTTGTTGGTTTCCCCTGAGCAAATAAGGCTTTGATGCAGTTCCAGCCGGAGTGGTTCGCTGATGAATTGACAAAAACTAATCAGCTTTATTGGGAAACAGGTTAAGGGCACGGGCGTGTCAATAATTCCCAGGCTGACCCCCTCATCCATTAAGGGAGGCAGGCTGATTAGAGTGAGAAGACCCTCTCGCATTCTGCCCTGAAATTGCTTTCATAAACTCACCATTATTAGCGGGGATGCGAGCAGCTAATTTAGAGAAGACATCCCGGGCGTGTCACATCCATCACCCGGGTTTATGTATCATTATCTCATTTACAGAATGTCGCAGTGTAATATGTGTTTTTGGCAATAGGCTTGGCCCCGCGCCTGGGCTGCGCGGAGGGCCCCCCCCCCCGCCCCCCCCCCCCCCGCCCCCCCGCCTGGCGATCCACGTGGGGGCGGGGCGGCGCTGCAGGGACAACCGGGAGCCACCCCACACACACGCGCACGTGCACACACGCGCACACACGCAGGCACACGCGCACACCAAAGTGTGCACGCACACGCGCGCACTCACACCCGCGCACGTGGCGGCCACCGGGACCCCGCTCCGTCTCCCGCGTGGCCCAGGGTCAGGCTTTCCTCCAGCGGGTTCGGGTTCGAGTGTGAGGTTCCGCCCCGGCCCCTCCTACCAGGCGCCTGGCGGTGGCACGGGGGGCCCGCTGGGGTCCGCTCCCCTGCATCCCGGATGGAGGCTCTCTGCGCGCCATCCAGGCGAGGCGTAGGGGCCCGGAGACAACCCGATGCCCGTAAGCCATTTCCCCGCCCTCCGGGGCTCCGGGGGCTGCGGGCCTGACCTGCCCCGCCCTGGGCGGGCCGCTGTCCGCCCCCGCAGCGGCGGCCACACAGCCCAGATGCTCGCGGGCGCCCCGAGTGGGCCACCTGTTCCACTGGGTAATTAGTTAAGTGTGAGGAGCCCCGGGTCGCCCCGTTCATGCCTCCCTCGGCGACAGACGGCGGGGAGGCAGAGCCGTCCCAGCCTTTCAGTGAAATTTCCCAGATGGGCCGAGGGGTGGCCCCGGCGGGTGACCGGCAACCGCTTAACGAGTTCATTAGCCAAATGATCTTGCCCGCAGCTCAGGGCCCCAGAGGAGGGGGCAGGGGAGAGGGGCCTGAGTGCGGGATGGGGAGGGAAGACGGGGGCGGGGGGATGGGGGGGTCTGCAGGAGGGGACCCCAGGCCTGGTGCCTTTGGCTGCACACATCCCCACCGCCTGGGCGCAGGTAGGACCCAGCAGGTCAAAGGCCATGGGAAACCGTGGTTAGACGCTGCAGGGAGGAGGCCGTGATGGGGTAGTGAGCGTGAGGGCGCCTCAGCCAGAGCCCGGCCTGCTGTGGCTCCCCGGGCACAGCGCCTTGGCTTCTCGGGGTGCGTGTCTGCCCCGCTGTACGATGGGGACGGGGCCATCTTTTCCACAGTTGTCCTAACTCAGATGAGAGAACAGGACGGTCCTCGGAACTCACTAAACTCAGGGACCGGCCGCGGGGGCGTCACGAGGCGGTGGCACTAGGGCTCGGTCCCATCACAGGCCCCCTGAACCCAGCTTCATGGCCCTGCCTCGCTAGGGATGCCGGGTGCCCAGAAGCCCGGGGCTCTCTTGGATGGTGGGGGAGGCAAGCTCACTCCCCGCTCTCCTCAGGAGCCCACTCCCCACCATCCCCGTGGGAGTCAGGCCTCGGGCAAAGCAGCCAAGTCCGACTTGCAGACAGGACCCCCCCCCCAAGGCCTTCCCAAGCCTGAGCCCTGTCCCTGGGCCTTGCGGGTGCACCTGTGGGAAGAGGTGGGGGGATGAAGGAGGCGACCAGAGGCATCTGCTCCTCCGGAGAACACCCCCCAGCTCTGGGAAGTGGCAGGGGGACGAGATCCAGTCTCCCTCCCTCCCTCCTTCCCTCCTTCCCTCCTTCCCTCCCTCCCTCGCTGTCTCCCTCCAGCCATCCCTCCATCCCTCCATCCCTCTATTCCTATCTTCCTCCCTCCCTCCTTCCCTCTCTCCCTCCTTCCCTCCCTCCCTTCCTCCCTCCCTCCATCCTCCTTCCCTCCCTCCTTTCATCCCTCCCTCCTCTCTCCCGCCCTCCATCTCTCCATTCCTCCATCTCTCCATCCCTCCATCCCTCCTTCCCTCCCTCCAGCAGCCTGGCTTCTGCCGCCTCAGCAGCTGCTAAAGAGACCGATTAGCGATGACCTGCTCCCTTCCCGTGACCGAGCGGGAGTGCGCGGTAGCGCGCGGCCACCCAGCCCCGTCTTCCCACTGGGCCGCACCGCCGAGTTCACGCGCCCGAGCGCTAAAACCTCTGAGCCACGTCGGTCGTTGTGCGCCGCTGGTAGGCGGGTGTCACCGGCCCGCGCGAGCCTGGTGCCCGGGGGCGTGGCTGCTGGCGTGCCCAGCGACCCTCTCGTCCTCCTGCTGGGGGTGTGCGTGGGGGGGGGCAGGATGGGTGCCCGCACAGCCTCGGGCAGACGCTACCCAGAGGGCACCGCGCAGGCCTCGGACAGCGGGTCCCGGATGACTGCGCGCTTTGCGGGGGACGGGGTTGTCCCCAGCGGGTGGGTGAGCACTGTTCTCAGTCGGAGAGCAAGGCGCCCCCCACTCGCCCGCCCCCCACTCGTCCCTGGGCAAGGCGCGCTCACCGAGCGCTGGGGTCAGACTCAGTGCTCGCCTGAGGAGGGCCACCGGGCCGCCGTCGGCTGAAGCGGCCACCTTCGCGGGGCCTTACAAGCCGGGTTCCTGACGACAGAGGGACGTCCAGGGCCCCGCGTGGAACTGCAAGAAAATAGAATAAAACTCAAATCCTCCAGCTAAACCGGGCCTCTCCGCCACGTTGTCCTTCTCGGTGTGGCTGTCCCCCGTGTGATGACAGGGGCTCATGGGAACTTCCCCTCGCTCCGCAAGTCCCGGGTGGGGGTGGGGGTTCTCTTCCTGACCCCGGGGAGCCCCCAGTCCGGGGATGGGGGAGACCGGACGTGCTTTCGGCTTCCTGGTCAGGACAGGCCGGCGGAGGGGTGCCGCCTGCACCCCACGGGCCAAGCGCCGGGGCCCCTGCGCCAGGCCCGGCCTGGCCCTCCCGCGGGGTCTGGGGAAGCCCCGAGACTGTGAGGCCTGAGCGCAAAGCAGGTATTCTTGTCTCCGGAGGAATTTCCTACACACAGAAGGCCCGGAGGTTGCGGGATTTGCACCCAGTTGAATCCTGCAGCAGCCCCTGACCTTTTAGCAAGCCCGCTCTCGGCTCGGGGGAGCCCGGGTTTGGCCTGGTGGCCTGCAGCTCGGGCTGGGACGGGCCTGCGCCGCTGGGATCACGGTGACAGGGGTCCCGGTGTAAAGGGTGAGGCCCACAGGCCTGGCCAGGAGGAAGGCTGCGGTGGGACCGCGGGGGGAGGGGGGCCCTCCCGCTGGAGCAGCGGGTCTGCGGGTCCCACCCCTTCCAGAACCCGGAAAGGCCGAGTGCCCAGATGTGGGGGGTGGTCAGCAGATCAAAGGCGGCGCTGGCAACGCGACCCCTTTGTCCCTCGGGGCTGTGCTGCGGGGAGGCACCTGCGAGGACCCGCCCCTTTCCCATCCCGCCCTCGCCTTCCGGTGACCCCGGCCCATCCCCGTGCCCACGCCCGGGTCCCTGTCGTCCCCTCCATGCGGGACAGAGCGATCGCCCACCCACATGCCCTCGCCCGGCGTCCTCACCGGGTTCACGTGGCCCTGCCCCCCCCAACTCACGCCCTGACCCTGACGGAGACCCCCGCACGTTACGCTGAAGCGTACCTGCGTCGCCCGCACCCCGGGGCCCGGACTCGGCAGGGCCGGTTAGGGAAGCCGCGTGGGGTGCTGGGTGTCGCCGCGGGGACCCGGGAACCCGGGAAGTGCACGCGCCGCCCCTCTCGCCCTCCCGCAGCTGCTCCGTGCGCCCTCCCGCCCCGCCCCGCCCCGCCCCGCACCAGGGAAGCGTTAGAACCGCCCGCCCGCCGGCGCCGGCCTCCCGTCCCGCGGACCCGCGGAGGCACCGGGTTTGTCCCCGACTCTGCAGAGGTGTCATTTCCAGACCGAGCAGACATGGGGGACCACGGCAGCGTCGCCTGTGGTTGTTTGTGGGGGTCGCCCGCTCGCCCGGCCAAGCAGCGGGAGAGGGGGCGGCTGCGGGCTGCGTTCTGTACCTTACGGGAAGCCCGCCGGGGAGGGCCGGGGACGCGGTGCCCGCCGGGGAGGGCCGCCCGCCCGGGGAACGGCGCTCCGGGCCTGCACTGCTCGCTGTCCCCATCCCCGGGGCTGCGGGAGAGAGACTGGGGTGACCGTGCCGCGGGAACGACCTTTGATCTTCCCTGCTGGGCCCTTCCCAGGGCCCGCGGCCCTGTCCGCCTGCCCCCACCCTCTTCAAAGCCGGGGCTGGCCAGTACGGATGCTGGGGACAGGAAGGGCCCAGCGTGCTCGGCTTCACACGTCGTAAACCACACAAAGACGCGGCTTCCCGGGCCGCTGGGCTCCGACCCGTCGGCTTCTCAGAGCACAGGCCGCCGGCGATGCGCCTGTTCCTGCGCGAAGGGCGCGCGCGCTCCTTTTCAAGCGCTTAGCGCCGCGGAGTGCATTGGGCCTCACGCCGACTTCTCCAGACAAACAAAATCCTCCAAAATAAAAGACGATGGACATCAGGAGCTGCAGGGCACCGACGGGGCGGCCAGGACCGGGACCCAGGGGGACGGAGTCGGTCCTCCTGCTCCAGGGTCTCCGGGGTCGCCTCCCTGGGCCCCCCGGGGTCCTGCGGCCTAGGAATCACAGCGGGTCCACCTGTGCCTGCGTCTCCGCGTCCGTGCTCTGGGCCAGACCCAGGGTGGGTAAAAGGGGCAGGCGGGATTTGAGAAATTCGAGAGCGTGTTCGCTGTGGGACCAAAAAGAGGGCTGACATGAATTCCTCCGGGGGTTCTTGAAAAACCAGAATGCTTTTGCTGAGGAAGATGGGGTGACTTGTTGCTGTAGGCCACACACCCGTCACCAGGTACAAAGGCCCTCCCTGGCAGGGGTCGTTTTAGGAAGGAAGGTCCAGGGTCAGTCTTGGGGAATTCGATTTGCAGTCACTGCCAGTCCCCAGCCTCCTGAAGGTGCCCTCAGGGCCAGCTGACTGTCCTGGCGGATGGGGGAGAAGGCGAGGAGAGATGGTGTCGAGCGCACATCAGCCTTAGAGCTGACCCCTGTCACCGGTGGTGGCCACAGTGGCTCTATCCCGAGGAGGCAGAGCGACAGCCAAGGGCTGCTTGTTCTGAAAAGGTGGCTAAGACACTCAGGTCCCTTTGCACACCGATAGGAGAACACTGGGGACACTGGGGGCATGGAGGGCAGCAGGTGGCAGCTGTGTGGCCCCCCGCGGTCAGACTTGGTCCCAGTCCAAACCCTGGGGCTGAGCGGGTTGCCGGGTAGGACAGTCTCAACCTCTTTGAAACTGCGCCCGATGAGATATTCTGCTGGTGTCATAGGGAAGATGCAGATGATAATTCTAGAAAGCTCACAGCAGTAGCAGGTGATCAAGAAATGCGGGTGCAAACTCCCTGTACCTTCTACGCAATTGAGCCCCGATTTCCTGTCTGTCCTCCAGGCCACTGATCTGGTGTGTGTGTGTGTGTGTGTGTGTGTGTGTGTGTGTGTGTGTATGTGTGTGTGTGTGTGTGTTTTGATCTTCATACGTGTGTCATTTTTAATCAATGGAATCATAGCCTCCCCTCCAAAAGAGAAATGTGAGTGTCCCCCTCTCTCTACTCATAGGCAGGGCTGCATGTGTATCGCCTCGAAGACATGTTCAAACGCGGTCATCACCGTGTGCAGGCGAAAGCTGGCTTTACGGTCGCTGTCACTTAGCCACCTCCGGCCTCCAAACTGTCCAGCTGGTTCTGTGTGTCTCAGAGCTACCCTTCCATGCCTGTGGCATCACTGCAACCCCCTCTCAGCCGGGCAAACAGCCTTCTGAAGAAACACGACATGGTCCCTAGCCAGTCTTCACCTTTTTAAAAAACATCCCTCTCACGGCAACCTGACCTGCTAATTTTCACGTTTTCCTGGCCTGATTTTCGTCGGGGTGCGCCACCCCTCCCACACTCCCCTTCCTGCCTTTTATTCACCTGTCCCCTGCGCGGGAGGCCAGGCTCCCAGAACCTGAACCCCCTTCCCGCATTCCCACACCTGTCTGGGGGAAGATAACTAGGTCTCATAGAGCTATTTACAAAGCTGGTGTGGATTCTTTCAGCTTAAAAAAGGCCTTGGAAGCGCTTTCACTGTAAATATTTGAAGTGTGTGTGTGGTGGGGGTGGGGTGGGGGTTCTGGATCCTCACACTGCTTTGCTCAGCCTTCTGCCTGAGTGTCCAGGACGCTGCAGGCCGGTGAGGGGTGGGGACTGCCTTTTCCTGCCTGGGGCCTGGGGCCTGGGGCCAGCCAGGGCCACGGTGACCCGCCTCTGCTTAAGTAGCTCGGGAGGTGGGTACTGTCTCCTGCAAGCCTATTTTGGGGGGGATCCCCTGGCAGGGAGGGATGGCTCTGTCACCCAGGACCCGCTTGGTGGCAGGTGAATGAGGTCTGCAGGCCACGGGGTCACGGATACTGCCCTCTCAGCCTTGACCCCCAAGGGCTCAGGCAACATCTGTGGAAGGTAAACTAACTCACGCATGCACGCGTACGCGTCCCCCACACGACACCCGACAAGCACAGACTTCCCGGAGGAGGCGAGAAGGTTCCAGCCGCAGAGCGTGGCGACAGGAACACACCGCTCGTGGGCGCCGTGGGACCGGGAACGGTCCTCGCTGTGATGCCCACGCCGAGCAGAGCGACCCGGTCTGGAGGCAGCGCCGAGTCCCCCACGCAGAGGTGGACAAAACTCGGGTGCCGGCTGCTGGCTCTAGGTGACACTAGCTCGGAGCGGGACAGCGTGTCTGGCGGATGCAGGGGGGGTGTGTGTGTGGTGGACTCGGACAGCCGAGGGCCCCACACGGGCCCGGGGGTTGCCAGCGCCGGCTTCCCGGCTCGGCACCCCAAGGGGGGCGAGCAAGAACCCCAGTTGGCGCCTCCAAGTCTTCCAACCCCGTCGCTGTCACCTCCCGGCCGGCGCGGCTCGCTACCCCGGGCTGTTTAGGACCCCGCGGCGCAGGGGCGGGGCGGCGGGCGGCCGGGACGGTGACAGGTGCGCCCCTCGGCCAATGGCGGGGCCGGCGCCCCGCCCCGGGTCCCCGCCGCGCGCGCCAATCGGCGGCCGCGCTGCGCTTCAAGTGCGCGGAGGGGCGCGGGTCCCCAGCACGGCGCCAGCGGCCTCGGCGCGGTCGCCTGCGGGCTGCAGCGCGGAGAGCCGGGCTCCCGGCCCCGGCGCCCGAGCAGCCGCGCGGGGGGTGCGTGCGAGCGCGTGCGGCGCGGCCGGGGCGGGGCCCGCGCGCGCTGAGTTTCCGGCGGCGACTTTGATGCTCCGCCAATAATCCCCGCAGCGCGGAGCCCGGGGGCTCGCCACGCCACGCCACGCACCGTCCCCGCGAGCGCGGCCGCGGTCGCCGGCGCTCCCCCCCCCCCACGAGCCGATGGAGAAATCCAAGAATTTCCGCATCGACGCGCTGCTTGCGGTGGACCCCCCGCGCGCGGCCTCGGCGCAGCCCGCGCCGCTCGCCCTGGTCACGTCGCTCGCGGCCGCCGCCGCCTCGGGCCCCGGCGGTGGCGGTGGCGGCGGTGGCGGCGGCGGCACGAGCCGCGGGCCGAGCGGCGGCTGCAGCCCCGCGTCCTCGGAGCCGCCCGCGGCGCCCGCCGACCGCCTGCGCGCCGAGAGCCCGTCGCCGCCGCGCCTGCTGGCCGCGCACTGCGCGCTGCTGCCCAAGCCCGGCTTCCTGGGCGCGGGCGGCGCGGGCGGCGGCCCGGGGGGACCCCCGCACCACGCGCACCCCGGCGCCGCCGCCGCCGCGGCCGCCGCCGCCGCCGCCGCCGCCGCCGCCGGGGGCCTGGCGCTGGGGCTGCACCCCGGGGGCGCGCAGGGCGGCGCGGGCCTCCAGGCGCAGGCGGCGCTCTACGGTCACCCGGTCTACGGCTACTCGGCGGCCGCGGCGGCGGCGGCCGCGCTGGCCGGCCAGCACCCGGCGCTCTCCTACTCGTACCCGCAGGTGCAGGGCGCGCACCCCGCGCACCCCGCCGACCCCATCAAGCTGGGCGCCGGCACCTTCCAGCTGGACCAGTGGCTGCGCGCGTCCACGGCGGGCATGATCCTGCCCAAGATGCCCGACTTTAACTGTGAGTACCGCGCGGCCCGCCGGCCCCGGAGGGCCTCCCGCGTCCGCTCCCGTCCCTCTGCGCCGGGCCCGCTGCGGGGGAAGCGCCGCGAAGCCGCCCGCGCTCGGCCCGCGGCCCGCGAGGGCTCCGCTTGGCAGCCGGTCCCTGACATGGCCCCGCGCGGGCCTCGCCTTGTCTTTCTCCTTGAGCGGGACGGGCGGCCGGAGGTCGCCCGTGTGGGACGCGGATCTAATGATTAACGGGCGGGCGAGTGGAGGAGGAAGTGGGGGTGGGAGAGCCGAAGGGCGCCCGAGGCAGGTGGCCCAGGGACCGGGGACCACCGAACGGGGTGCTCAGCCTAGGGACACAGGTACGACTCGGGTCCGGCGTTCTGGGATCCGGAGAGGACCCAGGGCCCTCGCAGGAGAGGGAGAGGTCGGGGCGCAGCCCGAGAGAAATGGGGTCCAAGAGGCCCAGGGCGGCAAGGCCACAGCTGGGGCGACCCGCGGGCGGGCCCTGGAAGGGTGTTAAGTCCAGGGTGCGACGCCCAGAAGGCAGGTGGCCTGACTCGAGCCTACGGGTGGCCCTGCAGGCAGGGAGATGTGCCTCCCTCTGGAACCCCACCCGGGGAACTCTCAGCAGCAGCTGCCCCTCCCTAGACTGGGGGGCGCTGGATACAGTATCAAACCCTCCCCCAGCAGAAGCCAGGGAGGGCCGGTCCCGCTACCCCGGACAGCGGTGGATGCAGCCGCCCGCTGGGACAGCCTGCTCCCCACCCGGGGGGCACCCCCTGCGGAGGCCTGGGCAGGCGGGGGGCTCCCCTACAGCCGTGCAGGGGGTCCCGCTCCAGGAGGAGCGTGAGGCTTACGCTTGCAGCGCCCAACACCCAAACAAAGAGACCCCATTGTTCCCGTCTGGGCGGGTTTGTTTAGACTGAGAGGTGCAGGCAGGAGCGGGGGAAAAGCCAGAGAGAAAACAGAAAGAAACACTTTCCAGGACTCAGATGCGGCTGCTAGAAGCCACAGTTGTGACTAAACAGAGAGAAACTGGGACCCCGGAGGGCCGGGAGGTCACGGACCGGTGAGGAACTCCCAGCTCCGACGCTGGGTTCCGAGGCCCCTTCCCCGCTCAGCCACCGAGGCCCTGGTGGCCACCCAGCCCTTCCCACTGGAGAGTCACCCCCTCCTGAGCCCCCACAAAGAGGAGGCAAAGCCAGGTCCCATCTCTCAGCTGGGGTGGGGGGAGGGAGGGTCCTGCCACTTCGGACACAGCTGAACCTGCCCATCCGGGCCAGCCGGACCCCGGGCCCTTCCCGGCTGGCCACCGAGCCACCGAGCCCCGTGCGGTCTGCTGGAAAGCCAGCCCAGTGCTTCTTCTCTCCCTATGGCCTGACTTTCCCAGAGGCTGGGACGCCCCCTCTCCCACGGGGCGTGAGCGGTTTCCGCCCTCGCCTCCCCTGGGTGCTGCCGGGTCCCCGGCCACCCGGGTGGTTTCTCGGGCCTGCTCAGGGAATCCATGAAAGCCACGTACGTCCCTTTGCCGGCACACTTCGCCATCTCTAGTCTCGGCCCAGAGGGAGCAGAGCGGACACCACCCAGAGGGCTGGAAGGCCAGAGGGGAATGTGCAGCCCCGGGCGCCGCGACCGGGCTGGGGCGCGGGGGCGCGGGGGGCGCGGGATGTGTTCCCAGCACCCCCCGCCTGGTCTCGGAAAGCCCGTTCGGGTCCTTTAATTGGGATGGCATTTCCCAAATGGTCCCTTCGGAGCCGGCGTTTTAATTAAAGTTCTAATGTATTGTCAAGGTGGGAATTCGGGGCCTTGTTTAACTAAAGCAGGGGGCGTGGGCCTTCCCATAAAGCAAATTGCCCATCTCTGGGGAGCCTGGGCTCAGCTCGGCCTCTTTCTTCTCTTTCCTCTCTTTTATTGTCTGACACTTGTCGGGCTCCTGGGAAATCAAGGGGAGTCCAGTTTTGGGGTCATAAAATTCCCTGTGATGTAACCGTGTGAAATTATGTAAATAAAGGGGGGGCCTCTGAGGCCTTTTCCTTCCCATAGCGAGGAGAATTGTCCCCGAAGAGGCCTGCGGGCTCCCCAGCTTTGCCCCCGTGTCCCCTGGGCTGGGCTGGTCGGCAAGCGAGCGTTTCACATGGGCAAGGGGCTCTGATGAATACACGGTTAGGCCCAAGACTTTGTCCCTTTCCTTCCTCCTTCTTCCTTCCTTCCTTCCTTCCTTCCTTCCTTCCTTCCTTCCTTCCTTCCTTTCCTTCCTTCTTTCCTGTCTGTCCTTCCTTCCTTCCTTCCTTCCTTCCTTCCTTCTTTCCTTTCCTTCCTTCCTCCCTCCCTCCCTTCCTTCCTTCCTTCCTTCCTTCCCTTTTTCCTTTTCTCCTCTTTCGTACTCAGAGGCCGTGCTGCGGGCCCTGCACAGCCCCTCACTGGGCGGGAAGGAGCGGTGTTCCCAGAACCTGCCTGGATCTGGGCCTGGGTCGGGGAAGGGTGCAGGGGACGTCGGAGGTGGCTTGCCACTCCGGGCTTGGCTTCAGGCCTTTGTCAACCTTTCTCCGCGTGCCCACCGGGGTGGAGAGGCCGGCCTGGCTGACCCGCTCTCTTTACTCGGGACACCCAGGCCCTGTCGGAGATAGAAAGATTTGGTCCAATGAAACCCAAGCGGTCAGGTCCGACTGGCTTTCCGGGGCCTCCTCTTGCCCACCCAGCCCTTGGGGAGGGGTCGCGGACCCCCAGGGAAGAACGAGGGAAGAACGGGGCCCTGCGGCCTTGCTGAGAGGCGCTGGGAGGTGGGGCGGGGCCGGCGGGAGCCCCGCGGGGCGCGCGCTGCAGCCTCACGGCCCTGCACCCGCAGCCCAGGCGCAGTCCAGCCTCCTGGGCAAGTGTCGCCGGCCGCGCACGGCCTTCACCAGCCAGCAGCTGCTGGAGCTGGAGCACCAGTTCAAGCTCAACAAGTACCTGTCGCGGCCCAAGCGCTTCGAGGTGGCCACGTCGCTGATGCTCACGGAGACCCAGGTGAGCTGCCCCCTCCACCCCCCCACGCCCCCCACACACACCGCAGGACGCGGTCACCTCTGCGCTCCTGGCCCTCCGCCGCCCGGAGCACCTGCAGCGGCGCCCTTTCCGCCTCTGGGGCGCGTGCGGATTAATATCGGGGAGTTCGCACGTCCCCGCCAGGGGTCACGACCCGCCTACGAGGCTGATGCCCAAGGTGCGAAAGCGCGAGGCCCAGGAATCTGCATTTTAACGACCCCCGTCCCCGCCCCATTCTGAAGCAGGGGGTCCTGGGGCCACTTGTGGGACATTTTGTTCCAGAGGGGCGGGGACACCTTGGCGTGCACAGCCAGGGACCGAGCTGCCCAGGTACCGGGACCCCTGTCCTCCCCCCGCCGCTGCGCAGAAAGGCGGGGGAGGTGGGGTTCTGGTCCCAGCCCCCCGCCCAGGAGCCCCTACCCCGTCCCGGGTTTGGGGACAGAATGGGGAGCTGCACCCCTGGGGCCTCGGCTTCCTGCGGTCTGAACCCAGCCCCGCCGCGGGGCAGGGGCAGGTGCGGGGGCAGGTGCGGGGGCGCGGGGACTCCGGAGGGCGCGGCGGAGGTGGCGGCGTCTCACGCCCGCGGGGCCCGCAGGTGAAGATCTGGTTCCAGAACCGGCGGATGAAGTGGAAACGCAGCAAGAAGGCCAAGGAGCAGGCGGCGCAGGAGGCGGAGAAGCAGCGGGGCGCGGGGGGCGCGGGCAGGGCCGGCGCCGAGGACAAGGGCGACGAGGAGCTGCTCCGGCCGCCGGCGCCCGCGGACAAGGGCAGCGGACGCCGCCTGCGGGACTTGAGGGACAGTGACCCCGAGGAGGACGACGACGACGACGACGAGGACGACCCCTTCGCCTACAGCAACGGTGCCAGCGCGCACGCCGCCTGCTCGGACTGCTCCTCGGGGCCCGAGTCGCCGCCGCCGCCGCCCCCGCCCCAGTAGGGCCGCGGACACGACGCGACGCAGGGCCCAGCTCGTCCCGGAGGCTGCCTGCCTGGGGGCCGCGCGTCCGGGCACCCGGGGAGGCCCAGCGCGTTCCGATTCCAAGTGCTGTCCTCCCTTTAATTGCGGTCAGTGTCCGGGAGGTTATGCGTGACCACGGCCTCCCCCGCGTGGACAGCCTCCCGGCCCCTCTCCCCCGAGGGAGGAGGCGAGAACCTGCAGTGTTAACGGACCTCGGAGCCCGAACCCCGCTCCGGAAACGCCCTTCTGCTGAGTATTGAAAAAAAAAGAAAAAAGTTTTGTGTCTCTTACGTGGAAAAAAAAAAAAAACTTTGTCATGAGCGTTCAAACTGCTGGAGATCTCAAAGCCCTACTGTCTTTATTTTTGTACATTGTATTTATATATGAAAAGAAACATCTACTTATGCATGCTAAATTATTATTTAGCTTCTCCCATCGCCCACGATGGAATGTGAAATAAATTGGTTTTTTACTGGATGAGAGAGTGCAGACCTCTTGGGGTGCGGGGAGAGGGGGAGCTGTGAGAGCAGGCTTTGCCGTTTCTGCTGTTGAAACGTTGGAGGTGTGTGCTCACGGTTGGCAGCAGACGGTGACAATCGGCATGGCGGAGGGGTGTGGGGACCACCTCGTCTCGGGGTGCTGAGCTGTGCCGGGAACTCCAGCCGGCGGCTGCCGCTGGAAAGTGCAGGTGCGAAGTGTTGGCCAAAAGTACCTGCGGCCAGGTGTGCACGTGAGTCTGGGGGCCTGGCTCACATCTGTCCCGGATTCTGAACCCCAGGAGACGGATTCTGCACTCGAGGTGTTTATTTTCGTTTCCTTGAGGGTCTCCTCGCTCCGCTGGCGCTCCGGAAGTGCAAACGCATGATTTCAATGTTTCAGAAAATTAACTTCAAATGGCTACACACTCGAGGGGCGCATGTGGGGTCCGTGTGGCCCGGGGGTCCCTTACACAGGGTTCCCCGACGGCCTCAGAGAACGTGGCGCGTCTCAGTCGTCGGCTCAGCACCCCAGTCCCCAGCGCTGGCCGGGGACAGATTTCTGGGATCTGGGCAAATGTCGGCGAGGATGGCAGTGGGCGACAAGAACGCCCTCGGCCAGGCCGCAGGGGCCTTGGGTTAATCGCGCCCGGCAGCGCGCCCCATCAATCAGTCACCCGCGGCCGAGCGGGCCCGCGTCATGTGCTGCACACATGCGGGCCTCGCGCGCGCCCCCATCCCCCCGCCCGCGCCCCCATCCCCCCACTCGCGCCCCCATCCCCCCGCCCGCGTCCCCATCCCCCCGCCCCCGCCGGCGCCGGGCCTCTGCGCGCAGGAGCAAGACGGCGACGCGGCGACACTGCTTCTTCCTCCCTCGCTGTGGCCTCTCCTTCTGCTCTGCACTCGCCGGGTCACCTGGGCGCGGGGCGGGCGGCCCCTCCCCCCACCTCCGCCGGGGTGAGATTAATATCCTCCCTGGCAGCTCATTATCACCCCGGGCCCCTTCCATAAAATCCCGGCTCAGCCAAGGCCGGGGGCGCGGCCGCAGGAACCCCGCAGGAGCAGCTGTTGGGCGCGGGCCGGGCCGCCCGGGGTCCAAAGGTGCTTTGGGGGAGAGGGATTCGATGTGTCACGGGTGGGCCGGCCGGAGGGCCCCGGGCCGGGGCTGGGCGCGCGGGGCGAGGGGCACCGCTCGGGGTTGGAGGCGATCCGCAGCCGTGTGTATCCGAGTTTAATTCCTAACACATTGGCGAGTTGAGCCTGAAGCGATGGCTTCCCCCGCGGGCCCCACATCTGGGCTTTATTCCCCGCCCCCCTGCTCAGGCTGCGGGTGACGGCGGCACCCCCACCGCAGCGCTGGGCAACCGGGGACCCGGGAGGGGGGCCTGGGGGGGACATCCGGCCCCCGCGACGGGCCTCAGGCCTCCACCCCGGCGACGGAGCCGCTCTGTAGGGCCAGGGGAGCAGGGGCACGAGGGAGGGTAATTGCAGTGACCCTCACCGCGGCCTGCAGGGGAGCCAGGCCCGGCTTGGCGCGCGGACTTGGCGGCCGCGAAGGCCACACGGCGCGCGCGGCCCCAGCGGCTCGAGCCAGCTGCTTCCTCATGGCGGAATTTATCTCGCTAATAAATTTAATGATCAATTCGTGCTTGTCACAGTAGCTCTTCCTCAAATCAATTATAGCAAATTTAAATATAATCACTGGCTCGTCCTCACCCAACTGGGCACGGCAGCAATTCATTCGGAGCGAGCAGAGCCGCCAGGCCCCGCTCCGCCGGCCCCGCGCGCGCGCGCGCCCCGGACCCGCCTCCGAGCGACCCCGCGCCCGGAGCAGCTCTGCAGCCGCGAGGACCCGGTTCCCGGGGCCCCAGGCGGGTCTCGGCAGCCCGAGCCGGGAGGCCGACAAGCCCAGCCTTCCCGGCGACCTAACCCCGCAAGGACCCCCACCCGGGGCGGCCCCACGGGGCTCCATCCCTTCGCTGTCAAGGGAGCGTGTCCTCGGTCCCCAAACAGTGGCACCCGGCTGCGGGAGCAAAAGCGTGGGAAGAAAGCCCGTTTGGTGACAAAGAAACTAACCTACACGCGTCCCTAATTCCCCTTCTCTGCCCCGGCCCAGGTCTCCTGTCCAGTCCTGGCGGCCGCTGGCCCAGGGTCCGAGGCCCCCGGGTCTGAGAAGTGCAGAAAGGAGTGAGCCTGTTCCCTCGGGCGGGGGTGGGGTGGGGTGGGGGTGGCGGCCTTCCCAAACCGGTGGACCGAAGTCACTTGGCGAAATCAGTTTCAAAGACTATGACACCAAAAGCACGAACAACACAAACATTTTTTTTTTTTTAGAACAGTCGAGTGAAATGATACGAAACACTTCAGCACAGCGAAGGTACCAGCGACAGAATGCAAAGGCTGCCTGGGAACGGGAGACAGTACGTGCCCACCCCATATCTGAGAAGAGGTCGACATGCTCAAGCTAAAGCACACACACAACTCCGTGAGGACAAAAATTCGATTTAAAAACAGGCAAAGGAACAAATAAAAATAAAATCAGGCACAGGACGCGAACAGACGTTTCTCTGGAGATACCCAAGCGAGGCGCAGCAGGCGGAAGGGTGCTCAGCATCCCTCACAGTCTGGGGGGGGGATGCAAATCGTCACACCTGTCGGGAGGCCTGTTACAGAGACAATGGAACTCGAGCGAGCGTCGGGACCGTGGGGAGGAGCTGGACCCCTGGTGCCCCGTTCGGGGGTCTGTAAGGTGGCGCCGGCTGCTGTGGACACGGCATGCGGGCTGCTCAGAGAGCGTCAGAATGACCACGTGAGCCGGCAATCCTGCTTCTGAGCGTCTGGAAGAGATATTTGCGCCCCCAGATGTGTGTGTGTGTGTGTGTGTGTGTGTGTGTGTGTATAAAATCTCTCCGAGAAGTGAAGCAACCTCAGTGTCTGTCAGCAGGTGCACCGATCAAGAATGGGACGCGCACAGAAAATGGAATATTACTCAGCCTTAAAAAAGGCATCCTGTTCCGTGCCACGGTACGGGTGAACCTTGGGGACGTTCGGCCCCGTGAAAAGAAACCAGTCACAAAAATACGGTATAATTCTACGCATATGTTGAATGTAAAACACTCGGACTCAGAAACGGAAAATAGAGTGGGGGTGTCCAGGGCCTGGGAGGAGGGGGAAGGGGGCTGTCCATGGGAACCGAGGTCCGGTTTTGCAAAAGGCAACAATTCTAGAGACCTGCTCCCCAAGGACATGTGTGTAGGTGACGCTGTTAAATCAGGCAGCTCTTCCTCCCTCCCCCTGCCCTCCCCTCCCCCTCCCCCTCCTCAAGACAGGGCCGACTTGCCGTGGACAACCCAGATCGCTGACAAGGCATGGGAGGGGAGCGCCTGGCCCCCTGGCCCCAGAGGCCCTGAGCAGCCTGGCCTGGGGGTCGAGGCTGTGGCTCCTGCAGCCCATCCACATGGCAGCGGGCGGGGTTCCCAGAGCACCTCCCAGGTTCGCGGGTAACTGACCCCTTCCCTCCCCCCACCCCGCCCCCGGCGTGGAGGGCAGTTCCCAGGCCCTAGCCCTGCGACCAGGCGGGGACTGCGCTTCCGGGGTGGGCGTGGCCCCCGGCACCGGTGGGGGGCGGGGCGGGGCCCCCTGGGAGCAGGCAGCGCAGGGTGTGGGTGTCCTGGGGAGGGGTGCTCCTGCAGGACGTGGCCCCCCACCCCCTGAATCAAAGTCCTGCACGAGCTGTGCCCCTCCATAAAACTAATCCCCTCGGAGGCGCGACCCGCCGCAGGAATGCAGGCCGGCCGAGCTCCAGCCCACAAGGGCAAATATGGTTTTCAGATTTGGTTTTTATGATCGGATTAAAGTTTATTTTCCATAATAGGGCACCTAATAAACCCCACAAAGCCGGGTCGGGCCTCCAGCTGGTGGCTTCGTTTAACACTTTCACTTCGTAAATCACTTTACGACGGGCCAGGTGTGTCCCCCACTGGTGGACGCCAACACGAAACAGCCCTCCGCGCCCCCAACCCCGACGCGGCCGCTCCGCCGTTTGGGGCCGCCGGCGAGTGGGGCTGGGGGTCCCAGGGCGGGGCGTGTGGACCAGGGCGGGTCTCTGACGTCGCAGGCGGCGAGCCCCCAGCCCCGCCCCCGCTCCTGCGAGGCAGGGGGACCCTCCCGAGAAGGTGGGGTGCCCCTCCCAGGCCCACTCGCGGCCCCGCGCCGACCCTGCATTCCGCGGCCCGCGCACCTGGCCGGCCCCCCTGGCCCCCAAGTGTACACAAACAAGGTGTGGGGCTCTCTGGCCATTGTCCGCCAGCGCAGGGCAGGACAAAGGGTGCCCCCACCCCGGCGGCCGCGCGGGGCGGCGGGCGCGGTTTACCCAGCTGGGGGGAGGAACAAAGGCCACCGCGCCTTATCTGGGGCGGGAGAGCGCGCGGGGTCAGGCCTCGGGCGCGGCGGAGGGAGGGGACGCTGGGGCCGGGGGCGGGGGGGGGGGTGGGCCTCCGCCGCCCCCGCGGATGCGGCGACCTGTCAGCTCGCTGTGGCTCAGGCGCGTCCCCAGCTCGCCATCTCGGACCTCACGCTTGGAAAGGGGCGCCTGGACCGCCCCTCTGGGACCTCGGGGTGCAGGGAGGGCCGCGCGGGCGGGGAGCGCGGCTCATCCGCAGATGCGCGAGGATGCGGTGCTCGGTGGTCAGTCACCCCGTTTCTGTTATCATAGCTGTGGTTTCCGTATGTTTTTTATTTAAATATGTAAATATTCCCGTTCGTCGTAGGATTAATAACCTTTCTCCGAGCAGAAAATGCCCTGCTCCGCGCTGTAATGACACCCTAAAGAAAGAGGGAAAGCAAAGAGGAACAAGCTTCGTTCTGGGGGGCGGGGTGCAGCGGGAGCGGAGGCCGCGGGAGGGACCCAGCGGCCTCCCGCAGAGCGCATTTGTCTCCCTGCTGTCTGTGCTTCTCCCGGGGCCCACATCCGGGCTCTTTCCACCAGGCCAGCGCTGTGACAAAACTCACAGGGTGTGTGTGTTTTTTTTTAAATGAATACATCTGTAAAGGAAATGCAAATTGTTTTTTTTTCCCCCTCAGGTCTGCAACTTGTACTTCTTCACTTTTGCCACCCTGGGGGGTGTGTCCTGGTGACACATTTACTCCGGAGGGGTGCCATCTGAGTCCCAAATGCCTTGAGCGTGACCCTGCGGCCTTTTTCAGCTACAAAACAGATAACAACAGCCCACTGGGACGTCTGTCCATGCGATCGTTCATTTAAAAGATCTTTTTTAGAATGTGTGCCACCTGCTAAGTAGACACTCAGCACTGGGATACATTGTAAATAAAAGAGACAAAAAATCTCCTTTCTCTGGAGTTACATTGTAGCAGGAAGAGAAAGAGCGCCAGTAACGAGACATACGTGAATCCCTGGCGTAAAGTCGCACAAGCACGTGAGGTCACGTGCACGACTGCACCTGTTGTAGGTAAGTCCAAGGAGGCAAGAGGTCTGGAGCGTTTAGCACAGTCCTCGGGAATGGCGGCCGTCATCAGGGTCACCCACGATGCGGGATGCTATGGTGTGTTGGGACTGGCATGTGAGCAGTTGGGCTGAGGCACGGGCTGCCTGCCTTCAAGGGGCTGGATGCGAGGAATTCGAATGTCCCTACCCCTCGGGGTGGGATGACTAGTCTGGGAAACAGAACAGACGGGCACATGGGGACGGGGGCGGGGGAGTGGGAACTCTGAGACATATATGACATGTGTGACGGCTTTCCTCTTTATTGAGATGGAATCCACATGTAACGTTGTATCCGTATCTGCGTGCGCACGCTGTCTTCATGCCAATAACTCATCCACATAGTGAAGGCCACTCTGGAAAATAAGAGAGAGACACAAAGCTTTGAGCTGAGCTCAGAGACTCGGGGGACTTCTGGAAGGGGCGCTCGGCCGCAGCTCACACACGACCCAGTGCAGGACCCAGACGCTCCCGCACGCTCAGTGGCACCAGACGCCCCTGGTCCCCACCCCCCTGGGCATCATCGTGGTGCCCTTGGCACCGTGTCCTGGGTCCCTGCATTTGCTGGACTCACGTCATCCTGCTTTCCCTGGTCCCACCTATTGTTCCAGACTAGATGTGAGTGCCCGCCTCCAGCGCCCTGTAGATACGTGAGGGGGGGGTTGGGGGTGGGGAGATGCGTGGGGAGGGGTGGCGGGTGGGGAGCAGTCTTGTAGATTCCTTGGGACCCCCAGAAACCCGAGGACAGGAGCCGGGAGGGAGGCAGCGACGCGGGTCAAATCCTGGCTCTGGCGCTTACCAGCGGGTGGCCTTGGCCCCGGAGGGTCTGTCCCCGCTCTCTGCTCCACACGGACACGTATCCTGTTTGCCCAGAGAGGGGGGGCCTCCAAATCGGGGCCCGGCTGGAGCCCTGCAAAATGCTCGCACAGCAGTCAGCTCATGGAGAAGCGCCATCAGTGGGCTGGACACCGGGTGCTCAGGCCGCTGACCTGTGGCCGCAGAGAAGGCTCTGCTGAGCCCCCCCAAAGCTCCGGCCCACAGAAAGGGGAGCTGCTCAGCACCCTTCGGCGTGGCTTGTGGAGAAGAAAGAGCTGTGGACCGTGGCATGATGCTGGGCACACACCAGCCTCCCGAGCCACGCCCCACGAGGGCGCGAGGGAGCTCTGGGCCCGCCTTGCCGGCTCGGGGGCCACTCTCTGAGGGGACCCCGTGTGCCACGTGCCGGACCCTGCACGGAGCGCGGACGGCCGCAGAGCACGCTCGCCGTGCCGCGGCCTCAGGGTCGAGCGGGTGGCAGGCGGGTCCCCGGGGGGGGGGTGGGGAGCGATCCTCGAAGCCCCGCCATGTGGACAGCCAGGCAGTCCCCTCTCTCGCCGGAGGGGGCGTGGCCTCCCGCGCTGGCCCGTCAGCGGCTGACACGCGAGGGTCGCTCAGCCGTCCGGTCCGCGAGGGGTCCAGGGTGCCCGACGGGCCCTGGCACTGGCCCCTCATCCCTCAGTGACGCTCGAGCCAGCGGCTCACGGGCCGCACGTCCCCGAGGGGCAGAGCCACCGGAGGACGCCTCGGGAGGGAGTGGAAAGGCGCGGGGGGCCGACGTCCGTGTGAACCGCACGGCACGGGCGCGGAAACACGTGGTTCTCGCGGAGTTAGAACCAGGAGCGCGGCCGGCTCCGCTCGCAGACGCCCGCGCCTCTGTCCCCGCAGGGAGAGGACGCGGCCCGCAGAACCGCCGGGGTCACGAGCACCCGGGTATCTCGCGGCTGCCCCTGCGCAGGGGCCGGGAGGCCCCGCGGGTCCCAAGCCCCCCGCCCCCCGCCCGTGGGAGGCGCCGGCGCCCTCCCACCGCCTATCTCCGTGAAACACAGTAATTCGCTTTTAACGAGGCCCGCAGCCCCCGTTCCCAGGTCTGTTTGAGCAGATAACGCGGCCGAGGCCTTCCCCGCGGGGTCGGGCCGCCGCGACCTTCGCAGTCAGGGAGCAGGGTAAATGGTGTTTACTCGCACACGCGGCGGGGCCCAGCGCCCGGCTGCCTCCGGAGCCCGCCCCGTGATGACGCCGGCCCCCGCTCCCGGGACAAAGCGCAGCATTGTCCCCCCGCACAGGTAGGGCGCCCTCGGGCGTCCCCGCGGGCAGCTGTCCCCCGGCAGATGCGGGGTGCAGGGTCAGCTGACAGGCTGCTCCCCGGGAGGCCCCAGATCGGGGTGGCAGGCAGGGAGCAGAGACCCCCCCCACACACACACACAAGGCCCTGGGGCCCCGGCTTTCCCGAGTGTTGGCTGGATAGGCAGCGAGCAGTGACACGGGGCCCCCGCCCGCCGTCAGCAGGCGAACCAGCGGCCTGGCTGCCGCCGTGCCCGGTGGTGGCTTTCGTCCCTGTTTCGTGGGAGCCGGGCAGGAAGCCAGTGACAGGTGACCTCGGCCGCTCTGGAGGGCCCGGAGGTGGCGGAGCCCGCTGGGCTGGCCGAACGCGGTCCCGGCAGGCCCGGGTCTCCCAGGCCGGCAGGGAGCGAAGGCCGAGGGACAGGTAGCTGGAGAAGGTGACCATGGCCAAAGCGGGCTCCTCCGGCCCGCACCCTGACCGCCCGGCCCAGGCGCTGGCGTGCAGAGCGGGCCTGGCCCACAGCCCGGCTCGCCAAGCCCCTGTGCGCTAGGGTCGGCTCTGGGTGCGTGTCCAGCGGCGTGTGGGCAGCGGCACCCTTCTGGGACAGGGTGGGCTCGTGGGCCGGTGGGGCTCGCCTGTGTCCCCAGCCCTCCCTAGGCCCACCCCCCGTCGTCCTGGCGCCAGGCCGCCGCCTGGTCCCACAGCGGCTGAAGCACAAAAAGCAGACGCCGTCTTGTCCTGCCGGATCCAAGCTGGGAAACAGAGAAGCCATGACGATCCTCGCCGTCCGTTTGAGGGGGAAGGCGGGGGTGAGGGGCGTCCTGGTCCCTGCGCAGGGGCCGGGGGCCGACGGGTGGGGACAGCGGCCGACGGGAGCATGGCAGGGCCGAGGGGGCCGGCCCGGGCGGGCTGCTCTGTCCCCCGCACAAGCCGTGCTCCTGCCGGGAGGGTGGGAAAGTGGCGGCCGATCACGCGGAAGGCCAGAGGCCCAGGCGCCCCCGTCCGGACACGCTCAAGGCCAGAGTCGCGGGCTCCAGCAGCTCCGGGACACACGAGGCATTGTTCTCTGGGCACACACAGCCCTCGGTGTGCCTGAAGCCGCCGCCGCGTCCCGGGGATGTTGAAACCGGTCCCGGCTTCTTTCATCACCTTATCGAGCAGACACCGTTTCTCATCGACGGTCCAGCTCTGCTCAAGATAGACGTCGCCGTGTGAGCTTGACCCTCCGCCGGCTGCATCCGCGCAGCAAGCGACACCAAGTGTCCGGGTGGGAAGGAGCGAGGCTGTCCTTCCCGGGCCGGCAGCATCGTCCCCGGAGCCCCCGCCCACCCCGCCCTTCCTGGCAGGGTCTGGCCGTGCATGCGTCTCGCTCGTGCATGGGACGAGCACCCCGGCCACGGGGCTCCCCAGAGGCTGCCGGGGTCCCGGTGAAGGCGTGACCTCTGCGTGACCTGATGCTGCCCCCACCGCTCTGGAGCCACCGACCCTGGGGGGAGCTTTGGATGGTTCCAGAGGACACCCACGGCCAAGGTCACATCCCGTTTTCAGCTCCTGTGGTGGCCCCGCTGTCGGCCCCACCTTGCCAGCCCCTCCCTCACCCAGCTCCCCCTCTCCCAGGGCCCGGGGCTACCGCCCGGGGCTGGTGTGACCTCCACAGGCTCGTTATCAGGTCCTGGCGCTGAGCAAGGTGCCACCGCCCGTGGAGTGTCCCGGACTCCCCTCCCTCCCCCGGGACCTCGTCATTTCAAGGTGCCAACTTCCCGTGCACGCCCGTCAGAACTGTCTAGAAGTGTCCGTTAGCACAGCTGCAGCTGGCCTGCATGTCGCGAGAACCACCCAGGTGGTCTCTGCCGCCGGCACTCCCACCAGCTGCCCCCTGCGATGGGCGACGGTGGGTGCCACACGCACGCAGCGCGCCGACTCACGCCGGGCTCGAGCTGCCTGTGCGCAGGCCCTGCGAGGGGGCGACCGGTCCCCAGCACCCCCCGCGGGAACTTCTCGTGAGAAGCTCCTCAGTGAAGCGAAGGCTCTCCACGGCGCACTCCTGGTGCCCGCGGCCTCGTCTCCGTCCCGGACCCGCTGGAGGCCGAGGGACGTCACGTGAGGTGGGCACGACGAAGGCGTTCCGGGGCGCAGGGCCAACGGGCACTGTGGGGGGAGTGGGTGGTCTCCGTTGCGGTGTAGTTATCCACAGAACCACGATCTCGTGCTGCTTGCGCTTTTCAAAACAGCCACAGTAGTTCAGACACGCACAAGGCGACACTTACGACTTGTTTCTGAACGCAAACCGCGACAGGGTCACGTGACGGTGCCACATGAAAGCAGGTGGCAAAGCAGGAGCGGGACCCAGAGCGACTCGCCTCGGTCGGTGCAGCTCTCCGAGGCGACCGCGTTGAAGGGGGCGCGCGCGCTGCTGGGCCTGCGAGTGCGTCTAGTGCACGCCCCTGCACACTCACATCTCGGGGGCGTCCCCAACCACCGAAAGGGACATTTAAACCAAGTCTGCGCCGTTTGGGAGAGAAGCACATTCTAGGGGCTGGCGACAGAACCGATACCCGAGGGTCCGTGGCACGGGGTTGGGGCACGAGGGCATGGGACCCGCGCTGGCCGCACCCGCGGGTGGGTGTGACCCCTCACGGGCGCGCATGCCAGGCCCATGTCATCACGTTCCCGACGCTTCGAATAATCGCTCCAACACGGCACCACATTTACCTGACGGTTTTTGAACTTTCAACCGATGTATAAAAAAGACGATACACGACCAGTTTCTTCCTAAGTGCTCCCTCTAGTGGCCCGTCCTTGTCTGTTACAGGAGAACTGCACGCGAGTGTGCACGGGGGTGCGTGCACACCCACGTCCCAGCCGAGCCCAGCGTCTGCACCACCCCCACGCGTGAAAACGGTTTAAAACACACACACAGTATCGCTTGGAATAAAAAAATTCTTCCGAAGCATCTTCCACGTGACAGACGACGCGGCAGCCACGCCGAGCTCAGTCTTTGGGTCCGAGGGCGCCTGGCCCTGGGCCGTCCTCGGGGCTACATCCGCACGGTGGCCCGGCCGTGCAGGGCCTTGGTGGCGAGGTCGGCCCTGGCCCTGAGCGCGCCGGGGTCCTCAGCGCCGCCGTGCGCGCCCCTCAGCAGGAAGTGGCTGATGAAGAGCTTCAGGCCCTCGCGCAGCACGCCCAGCTTCGGGTTGTCGGCCACCCTGCGGGGGAGCCGAGCGGGCGTCAGCGACGTGCCTGCCCGCCCTGAGACCCCATCCCCGCTCGCCCTGGCACCCTGCCCGCCTGCCCCAGCACCCCACTCACCTGCCCCGGCACCCCATCCCCGCCCGCCCGCCCCGGCACCCCACCTGGAGCACCCCTGGGCAGGTGGAGCCTCGCTCCTTTTAAAAACAGAACCCTCGGTGCCGAGCTCAAAACATCATCATTAGTTTGGTCTCAGGCAGCGTTCGTGTTCCCCAAATCTAACGTATCGGAACCTGCCGGGGACGTACCTTGCGAAAATGACACCAAGGTCTTCGACTTCTGTTTCCGTTAACAGTATGTGGAGCACCTTCCGTAGAAAGTGGACCCTGGGTTTGTCTAACTCACTGAATTCGACCACCTGAAAACGGCAGGACAGACGTGAGGACAGTTACACTGACTCAGACGGCTCGTCAGTGTTCTCCGGACACAACAGAGCACGAAGTTTACACAGGGGATCTCCAGCTGTCTGAAGGGAGCACGCGGGCAAGGCCTGGGGCCTGGGAACCCCACCTGGACCCGAACCACAGGCCACCTCCGCGCCTCAGGACACTCCCCCAGTTAAACCACATGCACACACACGCATGCACACACGCGCACACACACACACGCACACACACGCATGCACACACGCGCGCACACACACGTACGCGCACACACGCACGCACACACACGCGCGCACACACACGCACACACGCACGCACACACACACGCACGCACACGCACGCACACACGCGCACACACACGTACGCGCACACACGCACGCACACACATGCACACACACGCATGCACACACGCGCACGCACACACGTACGCACACACACGCACGCACACACACGCATGCACACACACCCTCGACCTGAGACTGATTCATATCTTATATCTACACATGTCCCCGGAAGTGTGCGCACAAGAGCGCCCTTACACACTGGGGTGCCGCCCAGCAGTAACGAACCAGGGGACAGAACTATGGACTCCAACGCGGACAACTTTCCAACTGAAGCGGACGTCAGAGGAACTGTAAAGGGTGCCAGCAGCACGGGGGCCGCCTGGCACGGTCGTTAGAGGTTAAAGAACGCAAGCCGAGGTCACGTGGGCCTGCGACACACAGGGACACCGAGCGCGCCAAGCTCGCGGGGAGGGAGACGGGCTGCGGGTGTGAGGGTGTGCGCGCGCGTGTGCACATGTGCGTGTAGGTGTGCGCGCGTGTGTGCGCGTGTCCATGCAGGGGCAGGTGCGAGGGCACCTGCGGCGGGGGCGGGCGCTCCTCCAGGCCCCGCTGCACCGCTGTGGCGTCCGCAGGGGGACCGCGTCCCGGCCCGCAGTCCCACAACGTCAGGCTCGCACCCCGCGTTTTAAGCGAGTCCCATTCACGGAACGTGGCCCCTCATCCGTGGCCTCGCTTCCCGTGGTTTCTGTCCCCCGCCGTCAGCCTTCGCGAGACACTCAACCCCCCGCCACCCGCCTTCCTCCGGACTCGTCAGGGCCTGCACGGGAACCCCAACCCCAAAAGAGCTGTCGCCGCGCCGTCACGTGCTCGGGGACAGCCACGCGCCCCACTCAGGAGCTCCGGAAACGCGTCGGGCAGAAACACCGGCAACTCCGTCTGCCGCACAGACCTTCAGGATGGCAAGTGGAAGTGACTTTGTCTTCAGCAGGTGGCCCACCAGATGAACCAAATTGGAAAATTTAGTGGCCGGCAGATTTTCCAAGTCTCGAAATTTGTCCCAGATGCTGAACTGGAATGTCATCTAAAGGACAACGGAAAAGAGAGACGTTTCAGCGCAACCAGTCGTTAGAACAGCTCACTCAGCATGCGCTCCAACGGTGCTCGGCGCGGCCACGCGTTTGTGACGCGCCTGACAGAGACGAGGCTCGTGGAGGGACCCGCGTCCGCCCCGGGCACGTCCGTCCGGGACAGCTGCGCAGTCGCTCCCCGCACCGCAGCGTGCACGCCGGGGAGAGCGCCAGCGGAGGGCGGGGCGGCGTGAAGCCAGCGGCCTCCGCGGGGGCGGCAGGTGGCCCTGCCCGCGGTACCTGGAGCCTCCTCTCGTGGGCGCAGAGCCTGGCGGCCAGGAGGGCGTAGAATGGGTTGTACGTCCGCTCCTGCAGGCAGCAGTCCACGAGCACGTGCACGACCTCCCGCTCCTGCTGGTCCCTGAGTCCCAGCCTGGAAGACACAGCGTGGCCGGGCGCCACCTCGCCACGGCTCCCCAGGTGCCAGGCAGAGGCCCCGCGGGGCTTCGTGACCTGCCTGGCAGTTCGGGGAACGGGGAGCCCAGCAGAGGTGGGCGCCAGGCTGGCCCCTCTCCCAGCGTCCGCGGCCCGTGGTTTCGACCACGTGAACGGGTAGGAGACGCCTGGCCGGAGGCCTGTGCCAGCTGCCCAGGCCCGTAAGTGACCCCCCCGACGGCTGAAGGACGGGCCCGGCGCTGCACAGCGGGCCCCTGGAGTCCCGCCAGCTCCCGCCAACGTGTGTCTGACAAGTTATCACAGGAAAACCCGTCCTCCCCCGTGCAGGGCGGGGTTCGGATAAGCATCTCTAGTCCTGTACCATTTCCCTACGTCCCACTCTGAATTGGAAGCGAAGAAAGAAAAGTGATGCCAGATCTGCTTCGCGGTACTTCGTAGAAGTCCCCAGGTACCTCTAAAACCCGTGACGGTTACAGAATCCGTACCAGCAAGTGTTTACTTTGGAAGTAACGAGAAAGACAACTGTAATCTGAAGGTTTTCAGCCATTCGTGACAACCAACAGCCACCGAGAATCTCGTCGGTCGTCTAATACTTCCAACGAAAGCATCTCGTGAGACGCTCTCGCTGGGCGCGGCAGGGGGCAGGAGCCCAGGGCGCCGGGCCCCGGGGTGCGAGGTGCGGACAGCGAGTGTGGCCCTTCTTACGGCGACATCGCCAGCACGTGACACGTCGGTGCAATGCTCACACAAATCTTACCTGAGAAGCTTCTCAAATGCGTCCAGGTAGTCCTCGCTAGTCATGATGGAGCAGAAGATGGTTCTCCTGACGTCCGTGTTCATCCTCTGCTTCCGGGCGAGCTCCAGCATCTTCGCGCTGACCTGGAAGGCGGCGTGGCCGGGGCGTCGTCACGCGGACGGTTCGGTGCGAGTCAGCCTCCTAAAAACTACGTGTGTGGCTCTGTGGCCTGCCCCAAGCAGAACCGTGACACGTGAACACACGTATGTAAACGCTCGGGCAACCCACAAAGGGAAAGCAGCGGGAGCCACGGCAAGTCACCGGAGGCCAACACCGCTGGGGCCGGTCAGCCTAAGAAACCACGAAAGGAAACAGGCGCGCGGTCACAGCCGGAAGAGCCGGCGCGAGGGGTGACACCGATCCCAGGGCAGAGAAAGGATAACATTAGAGGAAAAAGAGAAATATCTGAATGACGTGGATTTCGATTAATACTACAGAAAAGTGCAGAGAATGTGGACACACTGAACCCCGCGGTTAACGGCCCAGCAGCCGCCCCCCCGCCACCCCCTCGGGCAGCAAGGTGTCTGCCCCCCTCCCTCAGCCTCGAAGTCGTCTATGTGACACTTTCTGGGTCTTTAAGGCTTTTAAAAAGTAACAACAGAAACCGAGTTAAATTGTATCTAAAACAGAGCAGGCTCAAGGTCTTCAGTGCTGCCTGCCTGTCAGGGAGCTCACAGTTGCCGAGGACCAGGGCGGCTGCTCCGGGGACAGCCACCGGGACATGCCGCGGGGACAGCTAGCGTGGCGCCACCTACCGTGCCCGCGGGCTGCTTCTGCGGGGCCTTCTGCTGAGAGCTGTCGATCATAGGCGCCCCAGTCCAGGCGGACCCCACGATCCACCAGCGCCCGGTCCGCTCGGCATTCAGGACGCCGTCCCAGGAGACCCGCAGCTGCGCGTCCGAGCCCGAGCCGGCGCCCTGCACCTGTGGGGGGCGGGAGCGGAGGCTGTGGACGCGGCTGCTGTGGGCGCGGCGCTGTCCGGCCGCACGCGGCCACCGGCCTCGTCTCACGCCGGCAGCTCTGCCGTGTGACCTCGGACGAGTCGGTGACGACGGGGGGCAGCCTGTCTGGGGTGATGCCCAGAGGGCGCTCCCGGACTTGTGTTGGGGGTCTGGGGTCCCCCAGCCCCTCCCACACTCCCTGTCTCTGGCAAGTCTGCACAGAAGGAAGGAGGCCCCGACTCAGGCCACAGGGGGTGCCATCGGGCTGGCGGCGGGACAGCGACCGGAGGGGCTGGAGTGGCCATCGCGGGCCCGCCCTGACTGGGGGGCAGCAGGGGTCCCTGCTGTGGCCCCGCGCCCCGCGTTAGGTTAGGCCCGCCCGGGAGGCTCCGCAGATGGGGCCCTGGCTCCCCGTGCCACCGTCGCGGGTCTGGGACCCCGGCCTCTCTCAAAGCCATCGGGGGCTCCACTGCGCAGCCCCGTCCAGCGTCACGGGCTGAGTGCGGGGCCGCGGGCCGCTCACGGGGTCTCCCGCGACCGGACGGGCCCCGGGGGCCGGGGCCGGCGGGCAGGCTGCGTACCAGGGCCCGCTGCAGCTTCCGCAGCCGGTCCACGGGCTCGGGGTCGTAGCCCGGGATCTTGCGCATGTCGTTGTTCTTCAGCGCCAGCATCGTCTCCAGCATGAACCGCACCTTCAGGACACAGAGCGAGAGCCATCCACGGGCTGTCCGAGCACCGCGCCTTCGCCGGGGACCGCGCGCAGGCGCGCACGAGGCCCCCGACGGCCGCGCGCATGCGCACACGAGCGCCCGAGGCCCCCGACGGCCGCGCGCATGCGCACACGAGCGCCCGAGGCCCCCGACGGCCACGCGCATGCGCACACGAGCCCCCGACGGCCGCCCACAGGCGCACACGAGCCCCCGACGGCCGTGCGGAGACGCGCCCGAGGCCCCGACGGCTGCGCGCATGCGCACACGAGCCCCCGACGGCCGCCCACAGGCGCACACGAGCCCCCGACGGCCGTGCGGAGACGCGCCCGAGGCCCCGACGGCTGCGCGCATGCGCACACGAGCCCCCCGACGGCCGTGCGGAGACGCGCCCGAGGCCCCGACGGCTGCGCGCATGCGCACACGAGCCCCCCGACGGCCGCGCGGAGACGGGCTCGGCGCAGCCTCCCCGCCCGAGCGCCTGCCCAGGGCTTCCCGGCGTTTTCCGATACATTCCTCACCCGACCTCCACCAGGACCTTGACCTCGACCCCGCAGTCTGAAGTCCCCCCCTCTGGGCGTCCCCTGCCCTCCCGCGCCTCCCCTCAGCACCGGCGGCGGGAGCCTCGATCGGCTGCACTTTCTAGATGGTGAACTGCGCTGGGGCAGACTCAGGCCACGCTGCTGTCACGGGGCAGGGCCACAGAGCCAGGTGGCTGACACCCGAGCCTGGGGCCACGCGGCCTTCCTCAGTAAACGCTTTCTCGAACACATGCATGTTAAATAAGCCGACTCTTAAACTCACAAAACACCCGCGTTCTTGATAAAGGGACAGGCTTGTTCACGCACTGCAGATTCAGCCGTGACACAGGGCGAGGGGCCACGAAGAAACGAGGCACATTCACCCCAAACACCTACTCCACGTTCCGGTCAGTTCGTGAGCGTCTAGACGCTCGGGAGGCGGGCGGCGGGACGCGCGCGTACCCTGGTCTGGTCCCGGAACTGGCCGCCCGCCCCGATGGCTTTGGCCTGGGCCTCGGAGATCAGGTCCTTCAGCGACAAAGCGTCGTCTTTTCTCAGCGAAAAGCCCACGCTCTTCAGCATTGACAGGATCAGCTCGATGTCTTTCTCTGTGAAAGCGCCGACCAGCTTCTTCAGGATGTCGAAGACGAGCAGAGACTGCACCACGTGGAAGTTATACAGGTGGGCGACGACGGTGAGCAGGTTGTCGCACTCCTTGACGCCACTGCCGCTCCGATACACGGCGTCGAACGTCCTCACCACGGCCTCCAGGAAGTGGGCGCCGACCTGGACAAAGGGGGCAGACCCAACGTCCTCGCGACACGCGCCATCCCTGCCGGCACGCTACTCTCCGGGACGCTCTTCCCCTCTGAAAGCATCGGGACTTTTAAACTGTGAAACGTAAAACACACACAGGACAGAACGCAAACTCCACTCGGGCACAGGCTGCGGACACCGAGCCTGGGTGCGGAGTGCTCCGGCAGGGAGGGCACCAGCGCGGAGGTGACCCGCCTTTGCGACCCGCCCTCCCGCCGGGAGAGCCGCCAGCGCTGCTGCCGCCAGCAGCCACGGGGCCCCCGGAGGAACGGGATCGTTAGGCGCAGGCAGAGCGCGGCGTCCGTGAGTCTGACTGGCCTGCCGCTGACCTGCATCCTTTCTCACGGTCGGGGCTGGAGTGCTGCGGGAGGACAGGGAGGCGCAGGAGTAGCGGGGACGGTGACCTGGACAAGGCAGCTGGACGGGCCCAGGGAGGGAGGCTGGGCACAAGAGAGAGCCGGTGACAGGGCTGGCAGGGGCGGCCAGCCACCGCAGGTGAGGGGTTAAGCGTCTGGGTGACAGGAGCCGCCAGCTCGAACGGGAACGGGACACCCAGCAGGAGAGCAGACTTGCGGGGCTGCAGAGTCGGGCTGCGGCTTGTCCGGCTGGGACGCCGGGAGCTGGGCAGGGCTGGTTCTGCGGGTGCAGGTGGCAGTGAAGCCCGTGGGTGCCGACGAGCGGCGGGGGCGGGGACCAAGGCTTCCACCGGACGCCACGCACGCCGCCCATGCTGAGCCAGTGTTAAGGGCCCCGGTCTGACGCGGGGTGACCGGGGGCACTAAAGGAGCCCCGGAACGGCAGTGAGTGGGACAGCAGGGGCCCTGGGGACATGGCCTTGTCTGACTGTGCGCGCATGTGCCCGTGAGTGGCTCGTGAACCGCGGTGCACACGAAGCCGAGGGGTCCAGCTGCCCACAGGCCCGGGCCCGTGCCCTCGCCTGTCCCCGGCCCCGCACCCCGACTCTCCATCCTTCACGCAGGACGCTATGGGGACCAGCCTGCGACACGCTCGTTCGGGCTCGGCTCCGAACACTCACTGCTGGTGCCCCGCGCTCAGCCAGCTGTGCAGGGGACGCGGAGGTGGCTGGGAGACGGCTAGAGTGTGGCGGACCAGGCCTGTCACATGCCTCCAACTGGAGGCCACCTGCACCCCGCGTCCTGGTGGTTTCTTACTTACGAAGGTGACCTCCCACCCAGCACAAACTCTCTTGTGAGCATGCACGAACCATGTGCCCTCGACGCCTGAAAAAGGTCAGTGTCGGAGTAGCCGACGCCAAGGTGACGGCCGAACCACACGGACACGCTGGAGGGGGCCGGTCCAAAACGCAGGGCGCGGCGCGCCTTGGCCCGCCGCCCCACGAGCCCGCGCACGGCACCACAGCCTACCTCAACTCCCACCGTGCGGTGCAGGACGCTGACCAGCAGGGCGTGCTCCATCACCAGCCTGCCGGGCACGGGCGCGGCCGGGGCACAGGCACTCAGGAGGGCGTCCGTCAGGGTGTCGCTCACGTCCTTCCTGCTGTGGGCCATGTACAGCTCCTCCAGCTGCGCACTTATGGAGGCCATGTTGGGCTCGCTCAACCTGTGACGGCCGCAAAGACACTTCAACCAGGGATTGCTGGACGAGCTGCTCTCAGGGGTCCGGCAGCCGTGCAGTTGGACCGCGCCCCTGGGACGCACCATGGGGCTCCCAGGAGCCCAGCGGCCCCCCGACCCGCGGTCCGCAGGCAGAGCGGGGAACCACCCTGGCACACCCGCACGTGCTGTCGGGAGATTCCCACGTTCCGTTCTTCAGCGGGCGTGAGCACCCTAAGCCCCTCACGCGGAGGGGAGCTGCCCGTTCACGGGGCGGGGGAAGTACCCACGTGCACCGCGCCTGGGCTGACACCGAGTGTGTGGACAGCTCTTCCGGTAAAATCCCCGGATGCACCGTGGACTCAGTGCTTAATCAAGGAGAACTGTTTAAACAGCCGTGGGGGCGGGAGGGGGTTTGGGGGTGACCACAGAGGGCAGCATGGGGGAGCTGCATGGCGTCAGGACGCTCTGTCCTGACTCTGGACGGGGGCCCCGAGGACCACGCTCCAGCCCAAGAGGGCCACCGCGGGCCAGCCCCGCTGCCCCGCTGCCCGGGACCTCTCGGCGGAGCCACGTGCGCCCTGACACTGCTTTCCAGCTCCGAAGGGTCCAAACGGCCAAGGAGAAAAGAGGGGCGGCCTGCCCGTCCAGGTCTCGCCGGACACAGGGACGGAAGGAGCCAGCCGACGGCCTCGGCCCTGCCCCCTCGCTGACAGCGCGATTCCTGGACGGACAGTTTCTCTATTTTCAGAAGGGACCGTGTCTTTAGTGACAAGACGCAGCCGTGTCGCACGTTACCTGTTGAGCAGGCCTTTGATGTGCTTCCTCAGCCTCTCTCGCTCTTCCCGTCTCTGGGCGTCCTCCGTCTCCGGGGCTCGCCTCACGTGCGGGGGCACGTACTTTTCACCATCTCCACAGAGATGCTGCTCGAAACGACGGAAATCAATCACAAAAAAACGGACATCGAGCAAATCCCACGTTTTCCCCTGCTATAGTCACCTCCAGACGTTAAATCCGTTCAATTCCCCAAAACCGGCGGAAGCGGTAACTATGGCCGTGGCTGCTTCATCACCTCGGCCACCCGCTGCGTGCCCTGGACAGGCAGTCCGCTCGGCACGCGTGGCTGTCACCGCGCACGTCGGCGCCAGCCCGTTTCCCGACCCTGTTCGCCCCCGTGTAGTCCTCAGACCCCTCCGGGCCCTGCCGACAGAGCCTGACACTGTACACGCGTGACCAGGTTACGTCTGCGGCGGGCACTGCGGCACACAAACACCTCAGGTAAACACACCACCAGTTCGGGAGGGAAAGTGTTCTAAAATAATTTCAAACTTGAACTAAATTAGATCTAAACGTATACGATAGAATGAAAACGGACCCACTGGCTATCTCCTCGACTGTCAGCTGGGAGGGTTACACACTGTGATGGCCGTGCAACACTCCAGGTGCACCTGAGGGACGAGCCTTTAGGGACATTTGCAAAGCTGGCCCTTGCTGCTGGGAGTATAAGCTTAGTTGGAGAAAGCACACTGGTGTCCCTAGAAACTTACTCTTGAGAGGTTGCATGTCAGTTACCCCTCAGTAAGTAGTGAGAGGAAACTTACAAATAGTCACAAAATAACCTGAGAGCGCTCAGGGATTGCTCAGGACGGGCCAGGCGCCAGGGAGAGGGATGAAGGCAGTGTGTGTTACGGCTTATCCCCGGGGAGTGCGCCCCGAGACCCCCAGCCGATCCCTGGAACCATGGACAGCGCCGAACTCTGCAGGCACGTTTCTCCTACACACTTTCCATCTCTCTTTGGCAAACCCGAATCGCCAGCATCACTGCTCTTGAGATTTGGGGCCATCGTAAGTGAAATAAGGATCACTTGATCGCAAGCACTGAGATACAGAGACAGTCCATCTGATAACGGAGACGGCTAAGGGGCTGACGGACAGGCAGCGTCCACGGCACGGATATGCCGGACAAAGGCGACATTCGCATTCGGGGCCAGTCGGAGTGCGACGGCAAGAGATTTCATCACGCTACTCGAGACGGTGCACGATTAAAAATCCTACTAACTGTTCATTTCTGGAACGTTCCTTTTAATGTAAGAAACCACAGAGGGGGAAGCTGTGGATTGTGTGTGGGTTCTGAACCCCATCTTCCACATGAGGCTTTACCGGCGGGAGAGATGCAGGTTAGCTCCGGGTGTTAGAGCAAGGGGACAGGAAAAGGCCTATGAAGGGCAGAGGCAAGAGGGGGCTCACTCAGGTTTGAAGACTGAGGCGACGAACTTGGAATGCAGGTGTCCCCTTAGGACAACTGGTGGGACGGGCCTTTAAGTCCCTGGGATAAAAAGGTCTCTAGAGAGGTTTTCTCCCTTAACTCTTCATTATAGAAACATAAAAAAAAAAAATAATAATAACAAAAAAGCTTACCGGTACTCAACTCAATTACCAATACATCAAGGTCACCCCTGTCCCACGCTCTGCACCCGCGCTATTCTGAGGGGACTCTCGAGGGATGAGGCGGTGTGCACCATACCTGAGCTGCTGGGTCAGGGTCCTCAGAGGAGTTTCCGCCCCTTTCTTCATCCTCCGCAAAACGGACTCTCTTCGCGGCCACTCCCTCCTTCGCTCTCCCTCCTGCCTCGTGGGATTCGGGCTGTTCCTCCCCTAAGTCCCGCTCCTCTTCTTCCTCGCTCTGCGCCCGCGCGTCTGCCTCCTGCTCGTCCTCCGCCCCGCCGTCCTCCGCCCCGCCGTCCTCCGCCCCGTCGTCCTCCGCCCCGTCGTCCTCGCTGTCACTGTCCAAGTCGCTTTCGGGGAGCGTCGGCCCAGCACCCTCCTCCTCCTCACTGCCGCTTTCGTACAGGCCCCCACTGCGCCCCGACCCCAGGGCTCCCAGGATGTAGTCCAGCCCATCGCGGGCGAAGCTGAGCGGCACGGAGCTGCCGTCGCCCTTCCTTCTGCGCTTGCTCAAGCCCAGGCACCGCTCCAGCTTTCGGATCTCGCGGTCCTCCTCCTCGTTGGCTGCCAGAAGCGCCCGTTTCCGGGCGGCGGAGGCGGCGGCGGCGGCGGGGGGCCTGGTCCTCCCGGGGGGCGCCCTGGCCGGGGCGTGGGCGGCCTCGGCCGGGGGAGGTGGCGGCCCCTGGGGCGGCCGTGGGGTCGGCCGGCCTCTCTCCTGCTGTGCGCCCTCCGCCCGGGGGGCGCTCGCTCTCCCGGCTCCGCCGCCGCCCGGGCCCGGACCCTGCGCGGGGCCCGTGGTCCTCTGCAGCCGGCGCGCCTTCCTCAGCTGTCGCTTCTCCTTCCTCAGCTCCCTGCGGCTCTTCCTCCCGCCGGGACGCGCGCGCCCCTCGGCCCGGGGCCCCTCGCGGCCACCGGGGGTCTCGCCCTCGGAGGTCGCCTGCACGAACTCCTCCACCGCCACCTTCAGCCGCTTCAGGGGCCCCTCCCGGGCGCCCCCAGGCCCGCGGCGCACCCCGCGCCCGCCCCCGCGCTTCTTGAGCGCCGCGCGCCGCCGGCAGCCGCGGCGGCCCGACGCGCCCGCACCTGTGGGCGCCGCCATGTTCCGGAACGCACGGACGCCGACTTCCGGCCGGGGCGGGACTTCCGGGCGGAGAGCGGCGCGCTGCGCGGGGCGGGGGCGGGGCGGGCGGCGACCCCTGCTGGCGGGAGGGCGGCAGCGCAGGGGACCGCGCCGTGCCAGGCGCACCTGCCCTCGGGCCACTTGGTAGCCGGTAGTAGCTTGGTGGCGAGTCACCTAATACACGGCCACCCGGCCCATGATGGTGGGGAGGCCTCTTCGCGGCACGCCGCATAAGTGACCGCACTTCGGGCGCGGGCGTGGGGACCCCGCCGGAGAGCGGGGGGCGCTGCTCCCCGCGCGTGTCTGATGCGGCATCGTCGCGCTGACGCTCGCGGTTCCCAGGCTCGGTTCCCGCTCAGCCCGAGGCCTCAGATCTCAGACTCTGCGGCGTCAGGGGTGCCTGGTCTCTCCTGGGACGGCGCCCCCCGATTCTCCCGCTGTGGATGGACTGTACCGGGGCGATTAGCGTCTCCAAACCCATCACCGGAAATGGATGGGAACATGACCTTGTTTGGGAATGGGGTCTTTGCGACGTAACCGAGTTAGGAGGAGGCCTTTCGGGGTTGGCGGGTGTTCTTAGGAAGAGGGGAGCGTGGGCGCCCGGGCAGGGAGGAGGCCATGTGACGGGGTGGCAGAGATGGGGGAGATGCGTCTGCAAGTCCGGGTCCCCACGGGGTGCAGGTCACCAGCAGAAGCTAGGGAGGGGCCTGACAGGTCCTCTCTCTCTCCTGAGGTCCTGGAGAGAAGTGCAGGGAGGAAGGGACGCGGCCAGTAGCCCGCAGTCCTGGGGGGTGGAGTGGGGGTGAGGAGCAGGAGGTATGCGGGGCTCCTGCCAGCCCAGCCTTCCTGGGGACCGCCCTCTCCCCCGTGCCCCTGCGGGACCCGCGCTGATTTCCGCGCAGGCGCAGAGGACGAGGGACAGGCAGGGGCGGGAGTGAGGACAGTCCCCACCTCCAGGGCTGCAGGGCTGCTGCACGGCTCTGCACCCTCGCAGGCACCCCCACACCCCCACCTTTCCAGGGGTCTGTCTCACTTCTGTTTTCACAGCCTGGAGCCCATTCTCCCATTCAGTCATTTCTCTGAGGCTCATTAGGGGGAGAGCGTCAGTCACCCTGGCCACCACCCCATTAAGCAGGAGCCAGAGAGTTAAGTGTGTTTATTCGTGCATGGTGAGTTGTCCCGCACACAGCGGCTGCCTGGCTATGGTCAGCGGTCAGCGCCCTCCTGGTGTCCTGCCTCGGGCCTGCAGACCCAACACCTGGCCGCTGGGCCCTCCCTGGCTTCCTCGGGGGGGGGGGGGTGACTTTCTTTGCTTTGAAGCCACAACTTTTAAGGAGACAGGTGTGGGCAAATTGTGGGGGATATTTCCACCCCCAGATCCAAATGCGATGGAGGCCTTCAGATGTTATCCTGGTTGCTTCCCACATGTGTCACTGACACAGGGACTGATGCCAGGTGCTGGTGTGTGCTCACGCGTGAGTGTGTGTGTGCACGCATGAGACGGGGTTGGAGCGGTGGGCGTGAAAGGCGTGGCAACGAGCTGTGTTTCGTGTTTGTTCCGGGAGCCGTGGCAGCCAGCGAGCGAGCTGTTGTGGGTGGAGGGAGGGTAAGAGCGTGGGGGCAGGGACCTGAACCCATCTGCCTTTGGAAACAGGGCCCGAGGGGGTCAGGTTCACGGGCAGACAGAAGGCTCTTGCGTCAGACGCTTGTCCCCCAGCCGGGAAAAATGGTTGGTGGGGCCTGACACGGCTTTAAAAATAATAGCACGAATGATCTAGGACGAGTGCTATGATGTACAACGTAACGTGTGATCTTTAGCCCAGTGTCCGAGTTCGTTTGTTGGGGCTGCTGTTCCAGAATCCCGCAGACCGCGTGGTTCACGCAGCATTTCTTTCTCAGGGTCCTGCGGGCCAGGAGGTGCCCGAAGGTTTTGTGTCTGGTGAGGGCACCTTCTCGCCGGGTCCTCACACGATGGGAGGTGCCAGGGCGCTCTCTGGGGACCCTTTCTGAGGCCACTAACCCCACGCAGGAGGGCTCCACCCAGTGACGTGGGGGTTAGGCTCCGACACGTGGGTTCGGGGGACACACACGTTCAGTTTTTTGTTGTTTTCAATGCATCGTTTATTGATTGCTTATTAAAAACATTTGGTTTCTGATAGGCGATCATTCTGCCCACCATGGAAATGGAACGATTGTAGCCCTCTAGGGAACGCGGAAGGGCAAGTCCTATATAAACAGTTTCTTCTGGAAACACTGAGCTTTCCAGGTACATAACGCCGCTATTAACCTGCGTTACGGTTATTATTATTATTATTATTATTATTATTATTATTTTACCAAAACAGGGCACAGCGTCTGCAGCTTCTGTTCTGCTCTGGGTGATGCGCTTAGGTCTCCTTCTGCATCGGCGACCCGGGCACTGGCGGCAGCGTCCCTGGAGCCTGTTAGGGGGGCGGTTTGCGTGCTCCCCCCATCCGTGGTCAGGATCGTGCTTAATGCTCACGGCGCCCAGGATGACGTGGGCACGTTCTCATCTGAGCATCGCCGAGTCTGGACCCCTCACTCGTCCCCAAGGCCCGAGGGCATAATTTATGTACCAATCTGCTAATGGTGAGTATGTGTTTCCTTTGAAAAACATACATGTCTTTGCACTATTAAAATGCTGTAGCGAACATCCCTCTGTGTGTGTGTGTGTGTGTGTGTGTGTGTGAGTGTGTGCGTGTGTGTGTTTGCTGGACTGTGCAAGTGTTTCACAAGGCTCGCAGCCGAGAAGTTGCTTAGAGAAAGTGTATAAATATTTTTCTCCGGGAACAGATGACGCCAGATTGCCGAGCCAAAGCCATGCCGGCTCGTGCTCGCGCCGACAGTGAGCGCCTGGCCTGCACCCCCTCCCTTGCGGACCAGCCTCGGCTCTTCCGCTTTGCCCATCCGGTCAGCACAGAGAGGTGCCGGGCTGCAAGGTCGCCCCAAACCCTCTTCACCTGCCTCCTGCACCAGACGCCCTCGCTCGCACCCGTGCCGTTGACCTTGACTGAGAACATTCGGTCAGACTCTGGGTGCTGCCCAGTCTCCATCTGTCAGTTCTTGTGGCCAGGGTCCCAGCGCAGCCCAGCCGGGCCTGTCCCCGAGCCCCCTCCCCAAACCTTAGCCCTCTCCACCCCATCGGATCTGCATGCCCTGGGCCGGGCTGGGCTCCGCGCAGCCCGCAGAACCAAATGCTCAGCCCTGCCCAGGTGGGGTGCCCGCTCCCCCATCCTGGGTCTGGCAGGGCATGTGGGGACACTCCCCACTTTGCTCAGAGACCGTTTCCCGCTTCCCCAGGCGGTCAGCCACCCCCACTGGAGGCCTGGGCCGCGGGGTCCCGTGGTCCCCCCGGCCCCCTGCGTGTCTGCTGAGGCCGGGCTCAGAGCCAGCCTCCCTGGGCTGCTGGCTCGTCCCCCCCACCCCCTCCCAGGGCCCAGTTCCTAGCGCACAGTAGGCATTTGCTGGGCGCGTGAACCAGTGAGGAGTGAGTGACCGTGTGACAGACAGCGTGGTGGTGGCAGAAATGCTCTCCCAGGCCCGCACGTCCTCGGGCCATCCCTTCTGCTCTGCGGGTGGCCTGCGGGGCCACCGAGCGGGGACCCGCAGGGCCCAGGCGGCGCGGGCGCGGGGAGAAGGACGACTTTGGGTGCGAGGCTCCCGGTGGATCGCAGCCGGGCCGGGCCGGGCCCGCCCACGCCGCCTCGAGCTGCCTCTTTAAGAGCCGATCGGTGGGCGCGCTCGCCCCTTGACGCCGCTCGCCGGATGACGGAGGAGAGGCCCTCGGGTCGCGGGCCTGCGCCGACCCCTCTCGTCCAGTAAGACGCAGCCGAGAAAGCCACGGTCGCTCGCTGCGGGTTTCAGTATTTTTAGTTCACGGGCCAACTGTTCATCATGGCAGGACGCGGGTCTATAAATAAACGAGAGATAAATAAACGCGAGATAAATAAATATGAGAGCAGCAATGCGTCTGGGCCTCCGCGGGCCCCGCGGGGTAGGCCATGATCCGTAAATACGTTTGTCCGTGTCATCGATCCTTTTTTATGAATGTCACGGCTTTTTAAATTTATTTTTATTTTTTTGTGGCTCTCGGCCTCCTCCCCCATCACCAAAGGCCCCGCGAAGCCTTGGCCCCCGGCGCGGACGGGGTCAGCTGTCAGTCACGCGTCCGGGCGTGGTCAGGCCCCGCCCCCTCCTGGCCGGGGTTCAGAGCCTCGTTAAGCCCCACGGCCTGGAATGACTGGGGGCCTGGAATGACTGGGGACTGTGCAGACGGGAAATGTCCTTATTAGCACAGAGCAAGTCTTCAGCGACCGTCGGTCGGCACCCACACGCCAGCTCTTGAGTTCGCCGCGTGTAAGGAGCATGTTTGAAAACACACAACACGCAACCGGGAGGCTGCCAGAACCCGGGGCCCCGCTCCGCCCGACATGGTGTCACCTCTGAGAAACGCACGACTCATCTTTCTGTCTCTAGGCACGTGGTTCTTCCCGTGGAGAGACGGGGCCTGGGTGCGAAAGTCCCCTTGCCGTGGGGACGCTCGCCGGCTCGAGGGTGACCGGCCGGCGGACACGGCACACGTGTGTCACTCTGAGTCACTTTGCCCAGGGGGTCGGGAGCGAACACCCATCCCAAGACACGTTTGCTAGTCTTGTCGATGGCGTGTGTGACACCGGGGTGTGGGGAGGGTTCCGTGCCGGCCAGGGAGGGCTTGCTCGCGCCCCGCTGGGTGGCGGGCGGGCAGCGCGGCTGAGCCTCCAACCGGCGACACCCATCGATCCGTTTCTGGCACGCGGACCCCTGGACAGGAACTGTCTGGGGCGAGGTTTTACGACCTCAGTCTGGATCCGAAGCTTTTAACGCACCCTTCGCCTTCATCATCGTGTCACCGAGCGAGTCGCCCGGGCGCGGAGGGCCCTCTGACACCCGGGGCTGTGTTTAATGGTGTGACGGTGGCTCTGTGTTGCACGGATCCGTGGTACCCGGCGAGGACGGGGCTATAAATCAGGGCGTTAAACATTTGAAATGCACGTCCAGCCTCGCGCGGCTAGCGTGCACGGCGTGACGAGTGCGGACACGCGTGTGCACCCATGGGGCCGTCACCGCGATCATGGGCACGAATGTCTTCGTCATCTCCAGAAGTCCCCCCGCCAGGCCGCCCCGCACTCATGGTCCCACGATGCGGTGACATTGACACGAGGTGCGGGGGCACGGCGGCCCCCTGGGACTTCACAGCGTGGCCCGGCAGCTCCTCCCCGCCCACCCTGGCCCCATTCCCGGCCCCTGGAGCCGCCCTCTGCTCCGTGTCAAGGCGCCTGGCGGCTTCAGGTCCCTCCTGCAGCGTCTGTCCCCTGGGACTGGCTTATTTCCCGGAGTGTCACGCGCCCCAGTCCTGTCGGCATTGCCGCGTGCGCCGGGGTGTGACGCCGATTCTGTCTGAGGGCTGAGTCGTGTACGACCGCGTGTGCTCAGCACAGCGTCTCTCTCCGTGCGCTCGCCGGGGGACGGGCGTTTACTTAGGTGGCTTCCGTGGCCTGGCTGTCGCGCGTACCGCTGTCACGAACTCGGGAGTGTCGTTCTCTGTCTGGGAACCCGGTCGACCTCACCTGGGTTCCTTCTGAGCTGTCTGCCGTGCGAACACCGGCCACGGCCTCCTCGCCCGATCAGCTCCGAATGGGCCGTGGGCCTCAGCGGACGACGCAGCACTCCTGGAGGTGACCCGGGAGAAAACCTAGGTGACGTCGGGCATGGCGACGCCTTCCAAAGCGTGGGTCTCTTTTCGCTTACTGGGCCCAGAGTTTTAGATCTGAGGGCTCGTGTCCCTGGTCCTGACAATTCCATGTGTGATCTCTTTGGCAAGAGTCACCCCGCGGTCCATATGTTCTCTCTCGTGGGGACACATTGGCCGGATGTTGGATTTTGGGGGGACCGGTGTTCTGACTCTTCTGTCTCCCACATTTTCCATCCATTCGCATCTTCTTCCTCGGCTCTGTCGTCCATCTTGGCTACTGAGGTTTTTCCATCTCGGCATCTCATTCCGTTTAAAGCGCCTCGTCTCTGCTTGTTCCTCCTTCCTGTCGCCCCGTTCCTACGTGTCGCCCCCCCCCCAGCATCCCTGAGGCTGCTATTTTGATTCTCCTGTGGAGTTCTGTTCCGTTTCCTGCACTATCTCAGCTCATACGAGGTTTTTTAAAACGCTGTTTTTATTGGTTCCTATTTTGGAAAAAAAAAAAAAAGCGTGTCATTTCGGAAGGAGACGTGCACGCGATCGGGACATGGATTTGGAAAACGCAAATGGAAACCACCTAACGATGACCAAAAAAACCGTGTCCCCCCCCACGGTTGGGGGGTCAGCACTGTTAACGTCCGGTGTGCATCGCTGCGGGCACGCACGCGCGTGTGCACACGTGTGCACGCACCTGCTGTCGGCGCTCTCGGTGTCGGGCTGTGCTTTCGGGGGGCGCACGGGAGAGCCGCGGGCTCGCGTGTGACGAGCCTCACGCTGTGAGTTCCTCGCAGGCGGAGAAACGGACTCCGCAGACACGCGCTTTGCATCCGGTCGCATTTCCACGGGCGTCTGTGCTTTCCCTTCACGGGGCTGCGAGCCGGGGCCAGGAGGGACGCGGCGAGCCCGTCCGGGAAGGCTCGGCTGGGCTAGCTTTTTGGGGAGCAGGCCAGGAGTCGACCGTTCTCCCGGGGACCCCTTACTAGCTAGAATGCCGCGCCGGTGGCGTTCATCACGGGCCCGCTTCTTGTCCACGCGACACACACGTGGCATGCGTTCCGCTTTGCGACACGTGGATCTATCTACCTGGTGCTTCTCGGAGCTGACAATCGTCCCTTCCAGGGTGGTGCCACGGGCTTCGAGCAGCGTCCCAAAGAGCACGTGAGCGTGTCGTGCTCGCTGGTCCTCGGCTTCCTTCCTCGCTGTCCTCCTCCGACCGGGCGTCGACTCGGGGCCCGTCGCTGAGGCCAGCGCGGCTGACGGCGCACGTCGCCAAGCCCCGTGCCATAAACCTGTCAGCAGCGGTTGTCACTTGGTTTACGGCGAGGCCTCTGCGAGCCAGAGGTTAACATATTAATGAAGACGGCGGCCGTTACCCCCACATTCAACAACGGCGGTGACCGACCAGAAGGACAGCCCCCCCCACGTCCCCTGCAGGGCGCGAGATGGACGAGGATGGATCGCTCTGCCAAGACGACTCAGAAATGTGACACCCTTGTCTTCCTCCGCGGCTCGGACGAGCGCAGAAAGAAACCGTCTCGCGGCGACTCTGAGCTCGAAGCACGTTCAATCGTCACATGAGTCACATCGATGCCGCGCGCTGAGACCCTGCAGCTAATCCAGCTCAAACGTGGCCTCGCCGGCTCACCCAGTGTCTTATTTCCGCGCAGGTCATCTCGGTCAGCTGGGCCCGAGCGGCGGTATTCATTTGTCTTGTGAGTTGATTTTGGCCGAGCAGCGAATCACGGCGGGATTACAGTCATTCTGTCGTCTGTATGCGTCTCTCACAGCCGCACACGGAGCTGACCCCTGAAAGTGCGCTCGAAACGCGGTGTACATGTGAACGCGTCCGCGGTCCCGTCCGCTTTGCCGGCGGAGTTTGACTCGGAAGGTTCTGGGTTCGTTTTCTTCTCGCCTCCGGTGTTCTCTCTGTGGCGTCCCCTCCGCGTGCAGCCCGCGCAGAGAGAGTCGCGTGGCCTGTGACGACGAAGCTGGGAGGTGGCGGGAGGTGGGGCCGGGCCGGGCTCCCGGGCCCTGTGGCCAGCGAGCCGCTCTCACCCGGGACGCCCCCAGGAGGCAGCAGGGCCCGGGCACGTTGTCGGTGTCTCCAGGATGATTGGGGGGGGGGCGCATGGAACCCCAGCAGCGTGTCTTTCTCGGGGTGCTCAGGCTCACCCCCGTTAGGGACCGCTGGCTCAGGCCCCCAGGGTCTCGGTGGGGGACGGCCTCTCCCAGGGACCCCCCCTGCCCACCCCCTCACAGGGCCAGATTGTTAATTCGGGGAGCTGCTCACGGGCCAGGCTCTCGCCCTGAGCTGTCCAGGTTCAGAAGCGTCATTTCGGGGGCAGGTCAGTTTGGGGACAGACCACAGCAGCCGGGTTCGTGACGGTTCGTGATGCAAACTGACTAGTCACTGCTCGGCGAGGGGGTCACGGGGCGGGCCGCTGACCCCCTGTGGCAGGCTCCGCGGGAAGCGGAGAGGCCACCAAGGGCTGCCTGGGGCGCAAGGGCTCAGGGAAGGGAGCCGGCCGGCTCCCCCGTGCACCTCTCGTCGCGACCCCCGGGGAGCCGGGCGTCCGTCACGTGGGAGCAGCTTTGGTGCTTTCTCATCGTCCCAGCTGAGACTCTGTCCCCATCAGACCAAACTCCCCGCCCCCACCCCCAGCGGGGAAACAATCAAAAGGCCAGGGAGGGTTGGGAGGGAGTGTCCCCTTCGGACACTTCCTCTGGGGGTGGGGGGAACCCGCTCTCTGCAGAGGCTTCGGGGGAGGGGGGCTCAGCGGGGACAGGCTTAACCGGGACTGGATGAGGACATGGGCACGTGTGACAGACGGGTGGCTGCCCGTGGCATCTGCAGCGTTATGGCTGCCTGGCCCCAAGCCGCGGTCCTGCCTCGGCTGAGCCTGGGCAGAAGACCAGCCCTGAAATGGCCGTATCCAGACCACGCTGCCGAGGCGGGCAGGGCTCGGTGCCCTCCCCACCCTCACCTGCACCCCACGGCGGCCACCGTCTCCACGGGGGTTGCCCCTCGTCCCATCGTTCCGTCTTCCCACGAGTCACAGCATCTCGGCTTCAGGCTGTGGGCTGGGCAGGAAACAGCCTCTCTTCAGGTGAAGTGCATCCCAACGCTTCGGTACCCTGATGATGGATGATTCATCAGCCGCGTTCCCCTCCTAAAGTCTCGTGGAGGCCCGCTGAGGCCTGGGGGTCCCCCCAAGACCTGGGGGTCTCCCCTACTGATGTGTGGGGGTGTCCTCAGCACAGCTGAGCTGAAGGAGTAGAACCAAGAAGAACAAAACGACAGTGACCACGGATGCCTTCTTCACCCCCAAACACGGTCCCGGCTCGCCCCACTTCGGGCGGGAGGCAAGGACAGCAGTGTCCCGGTTTGGACGGGCAGCTGTGACCGCGGCCCCCAGGGCGAGCTTGGCTCTGTTCTCGTGTGTGACCGTCCCACCGGGAAGAGCGTCCCTTTGCTCCTGTGACTACATCCGGGAAGGAGCGGACGCGGGGACAGGTGCGGGTTTGTGCCCGCGGCTCGGGGCCACGCTCACGGGGACTGCCACCACCTTCTCTCTGCACCCTCGTCGCTCACCCTCGGGGGAGCAGGAGGACGTCCTTTGCCATGTCCTTGTGCGTCTCGGGGAACCTGGCCCCGTCTCTGGCCGCTGACCAGTGTCACGCGGAGAGCGACCGATGTAACGGCCTTTCCTCGCCCTGCGCCCCCTCCTGCGTGTCCTTGGACGACGCTGAACCCCGGCGTGAGTCCAGCGCAAACCTATTTATTTCTGCTAATGAGACAGGAGCGGAGGTGGGAATTTTTACAACGTTAGGCCTTATGCTTTATCGGCCGACCCATCTAATTATTTACAGGGACCCAGGGTGTTCATCGTCACCCGAGTCTACTATTCATCATTGTCACATGCCTAAGAAAATGAATCGCCTTCGAGTTTAATTAGAACGCAACCTCCATGATTTCACATGAAGCTCATCCCTCGTAATTTCAGAATTTATCTGATCTACTCCCACTTGGATTTCTCACGCTTCCGAAACAAATCTTTCAGGAAAAGAAAAACGTGTGTTTGCTTTTCAATGATTTAACTTCAGAAAGTGACTCAGTGGCTTTCGAAAATGATTCATTTCACGCTACGTGTTGATTTGCACGCTGCTGCTCGTAACTGTCCTTCAAACAACAGATTCGATTCCACCCCCAGACGCAGGCCCGGAGCCGGGCTGGACAGACGTCGCTGGAAGAAGAATTGGGGTGCACCTGGGGGGGGATTCAGAGCGTTAGTCTGCCAGCTTCCGCGTCTGTGTGAGTCAAGGCCGATGGCTCAGGAGCTCAGATGTTAGAACTGGTCAGTGAGATAAATGCAGAATCCCGGTTCTCTGAGACCTTTAAGAACACGCACACACAATCACACACACACACACGAACACACACATGCACGTGCACATGCATGCACACACCTGCGCACACACGCACAAACACACATGCACGCGCACATGCATGCACACACCTGCGCGCACACGCACAAACACACATGCACGCGCACATGCATGCACACACGTGCGCGCATGCATAAACACACATGCACGTGCACATGCATGCACACACCTGCGCACACACGCACAAACACACATGCACGCGCACATGCATGCACACACCTGCGCGCACACGCACAAACACACATGCACGCGCACATGCATGCACACACGTGCGCGCATGCATAAACACACATGCATGTGCACATGCACGCACACACATGCACGCAAACACACATGAACACACGCACACACACGCACACACATGCACACACACGCACACACGAACACATGCACAGCACACCCACACACACGCACACACGCATGAACACACATGCACGCGCACATGCATGCACACACCCATGGACGAACACACGCACACACATGAACATACATGAACACACATGAACACATGCATGTAAAACATGCATGCATGTGCATGCACATGCACGCACACGTGTGCACTTGCCTGAGGGCAGGAGGCTGGGGAAGGTTCAAGGTCGCAGCCTTGAATTTTGAAAACAACCACGAACAAATCGTTTGCGTGTTTTAACGATAAGGCCGCAGGACAGAAGGGAAAGCGGCCGGTGCATGCGGACGGTCAGACGGTACGGTCACTGGCCACTCACCCCACCCTCGGTTCCGACAAAGTCGTCTTTTGCCACACGACACCACACAGCGTAGCGTCCCGGCTCGAGCTCGTGCAACGTGACACCGCGTAACGTGACAGACGTGACATTTTGACCGGGTCTCTGCTGCCCCCGGGTCCTTTCCAAACTCCTCCCGGCTGGCGACCCAGGCGGCGGGGGCGAGGCCCATGGCGTCCGAGCTCCGAGCACAGTGCAGGGCAAAAAGCCGGCCTCCCGGCTTCCCCTGGGGCCGCCACCAGCAAAGCCTTCGTGCTGGGAAAACGAAACGGCGAGACCCACTGTCACCTGGGGGACGGAGGACGCAGTTGTGCTGATGTGGGTACCAAGACCTTCGAGGGACGCCGGGAACGTGATCGCAAGAACGGCTTTTCAGATCAGCGGTTCTCACCGCGCCCACAGCACACACCTCTCAAGACGGCCCTCGGATATTAAATCACCCAGGTGGCTTTAGGGGACAACAGGGCGTGTCCCGGGAGCCCCAGAACTCGTGACCGCCTTCCGCGGCCGGCGGTGGCCCGATGGCATTCGCAGACGGGACGCTGTCCCTCGCCCCGAGAGCTTAAATCGCATCCCTTGGCCCTGACCATCCCAGCACTGTCAGGCTGGGTTTGTACGAAGAAGGATTTCTGCGGGTGGCCTTATTGATGGCGAGTGGAAGATGCAGCAGACGCTGGAAATCGGAAGTCCTCCTGAAAAACCCCTTTGTCCCCTGAAAGGGCTGTAAATCTAAACACAATCTTGAATTCACAAGCAATCCTTTCATGCAATAAGCTGATAGCGAATACATTACCGAAGAGACACGTAATTACCTTAAAATCTGCCACAGCTCGGAAGGAATCGGAGCTCTTCGACCATCATTTAACTTTATAACAGCGAAAGAGATAACACGTAGTTCTTTCCTTCGGGTGTCACCTTTTATCCTCACATATATAAGGACAGACTCAGGCTGCGTATGAACCGATACCGCAGACAGCTCCAAGATCTCCTAAATATTTAAAGAGCTGATTTTGATGATCGAGAGGAAGCGGGGGTTCCGTCGCCCCCTTCAGGAGGGGATGGAGCCAGCGAGCGCAGGACGTGGGCTGGGTGGTGCTGCTTCGAGGCGTCCTGTCATGACGGCAAGGCCGGCGGAGCCCGGGGAGAGGCCAGGAGCTGCAGGGTCTGTACCCCGGGCTGCCCGTCCCTGTCTCCACTCCGCCCAGCTTAAGGGGGTGCTGCATTCGTCTCCTGTTCGTGGGGGTCTGTCTCACCCTGCGCCTCCGTCCACGTCCATGTCCATGTCCACGGTGACACCACGTGGACCCTGCTCTCCATCCCCCTGACGCTACCTCGACGTCCATCTCTGCCCCGTCCTCATCTGTGTCTGTAGCTCTCAGGCCCGCCACCTGTCTGTCCCCCGCCCTGTCGCTCTCCCTCCCTTGGGGGACGCCCTCGGGACCCCTGGTGTGGGCTCTGGGCAGATTCGAGGTCCGGCCTTCGCCATCGCCTCTGCGTGTGGCAGCCGTGCGCCCCTCAGGGTGCTATGTAACCTCGTTCCGTTGCCTGGGCTACAAAATATCAAAGAGAAATCACACATCGCTATGACAGAACGTTTGGGTCCTGATGGGAGTCGGAGAGGGGTGAGGGTCCGCGAGGGGTGAGGGTCCGCGAGGGGTGAGGGTCCGCGAGGGGTGAGGGTCCGCGAGGGGTGAGGGTCCGCGAGGGGTGAGGGTCCGCGAGGGGTGAGGGTACGCGAGGGGTGAGGGTACGCGAGGGGTGAGGGTACGTGAGGAGTGAGGGTACGTCCTCACTAAGGCCTGCTCCCCAGGGAACGACTGTGGACACTGCGCTTGGCTCACTGGGAGAACGTGGGGTGCAGGGAGGAGCAGGGGACAGGCCCCCGGCGGGCGCTGGAGCAGGACCCCGCAGTGGGTGGAGCTGAGAGCTCACCCCGGTCTCTGCCTCAGTGTCCTCTTCTGTAACCTCGCCGGTTGACGTCACTAAAAGACACCCACCACCCCGAGAGCCCGGCTCAGTCCACGATGCAGGAAAAACTAAGTGTCACTAGAAGTAGAATTCATGCTGTGACCTTTGGCGCACAGCGGGCCAGCACTCAGATAGGTCACCAGCTCCTGGGAGCAAAACCCTGGAAGAGAGAATGACGACTGTCCGGTCCTGGGAACGGGAGGACCCGGGAGGACCGCCCGGGGGCGCGGTCCAGGGGCTGAGCGGCGGGCGCGGTGTCACCAGCCTTACACGGACCGCTGCTGCCCCCTAGTCCGACGGGCCGCCGTGCGCTCGCCCCGTGCGCTCCCCAGGACCGGCCTCGGGGACTGGGACAGCAGTGAGCGTGGCCGCGCCCTCCCTGGGACCATCCGAGGGGTGCAGCAAGGGGGGGGCCGCGACCTTGAGGCCCTGGGGGGAGGCACCACCGGAAGGCGTCGCGCCCACGGGGTGGGTCCCCCACCCCCGCCTGCGCCCCTGCCAGATGGTCTTTGGGGACGGGTGGGGGCGTTTGCTGCTCGGAGGGTCCTTGGGGAGGTGAACTCACAAGGCATCTCTCTCCGCGAGCCTGTGACCCCCGGGCGACAACCAGCCTTTCCCAGAAGCACCGAGGGCGCGCCGGGCAGAGCAATGGGGCTGGTCCCCGCCCTTACAGGAGCCCCTCGGAGGGAGACAAGTCCCCTGGCGGGAAAGGTGAACAGCGATGACAAGGACGGACGTTGGAACGCAGGCCAACACAGGGGTCCAGGGATGGGGATGTTTTCCTTGGGGCGTTTGTCCTGACGCTTGTCACAGAAACCTTCCCAGAAGGAGAAGGCTCTGGAAACCGGCTCGCCCTGCCCAGGGCCAGCGAGGCAGGGTCAGGCCACAGTCCCCCGTGTCCCCAAACCTAAGGCGCCCGGCTCCACCCGGGAGCAGCTGTCACTCGGCTCCCTGTGTCTCCGTGTCCTCGCGACTCGCTCGTAAAGCCCCAGGGGCGCGCGGGGTGGAGGCACCCGGCAACACTTTACACCTGGCTCTTAACGTTTATGTCCTGGCGATTACTGGGCTGACTTCCTGGATGGAGTGGCTTTATGACACGCGCTGGAAAATTGGTTTTAAAACGCTGTAAAAGAGGCACATTAGCGGCAGGATGTGTGGGGAAGGCCACAGCTCAGGGTGCATAAAGGTGACGAGATGATTCTGTTCGGGTTTACGCGCTGCCGGGATGAGCCTTTCGGCTCCTTAAGTAACGCTTGGCAGCGGTACCTGCTTTGTGCCCCGTGCGTGAAGTTACAGCCGAGGCTGGTTCTTTCCCCCGGCATCTCACGGGGGGCGGGGGGGGGGCAGAAAAACCCATCACGTGCTTTGTCCACTGGCGTGGCCCGCATCGCAAGAGCCAAGAGCTGACGAAAAGACGTCCCTTCACTTACATGCATGAGAGGATGTGCCTTGTTCTGGATAGAAGGACTCAGACGGAAACATGTCAGTTCTCCCTAACTCAGGAGGATGTGGGGGGTGAGGAGGTGATGACAAACGGTTCAAAGTTCATCTGGAAGAAGTAACCAGGCCATCCTCGTGCGGGGACGAGGGGACGCTGTCAGTGGACCCCTCCATCTCAGCCCGCTGGTCCTCTGGGCCCAGGTCTCAGCCTGCGGCCCGGGCTCTCGGAGGTTACATATACATCTCGGCAGCAAGAGGAGAGTCCCAGCTGCCTGGACCGGGCCTGCGTTCCCTGCCTCAGGGATTCCCTGAGGCTCCTGGTGGCAAATGACTCAGAATGCACTCCGCCTCCGTCCCTGCCAGCTCTGGCTCCGTCCCTCCCAGGTCCAGCCCGGAACCCTTTGCTGTGATGGGCGGCTCCCGGGCCGCCTTTCCCAAAAGCCTCTCTCGGTGGCTTCAGCCTCCTCTGGGGCAGACGGGAGGCACCTCGCTCGGCAGCCGCCACCCCCAGGACGCGCGCAGACACGCGAAGAGGCACCAGGACACAGGGCGCAGCGTCGCTTCCGAGGGACGCACGCCAAGTGGAAGCATCCAGAGCGTCTGCCCGCACCGGGCTCGTTAAGTGACAGGCTGAGCGCTGGTCCGCGGGCCCGTCAAGCCCTGACGAGGACGGGCTGGGTCTGCACAGGGTGTGGCAAGACGGCCATGACGTCAGGTGGCAAAGCAGATCCCAGCGGTGCAATAAAAAATGCAACACGTGTGAATAAATGTAAAAAAATACAAAAAAAGTTTAAAAAACCCACATAATGTCTATTTATTGATGGATGGATATTTTGCTTTTATTTTTTCACTTTTTGGCTATTACGAATGGTGCTGCTGTGGACATATTTGTTTTCGAGTGAGCATTTGTTTCATCGATGACATCTCTATTTATTTATCTCTTTATCATCTTTTTTTTTTTTTCTTTGTAAGCTGCCTTAAATCCTCAGTAACATCAGGAGGCAGCTACGTAATTCCACTTTGATCTACACTGAGAAGATTAACTGTTGAGTTAGCTCATGATCTCTGCGTTACTTGAAAGATCTTTGCTCTGGGACCATCAGCCTTAAAGGCGGTGCGAAGTTGGGTGGAGATGTTGGAGCAGCCCCCACCCCAGCCAGGAGGGGCACAGGGCAGCAGCCATAGCATCAGCGGCTTCTGCAGGACCAGGAGGGATGGCAGCCCCCGGGGGAAGATGACGTGGACGGGCCTCCAGCCCGGGGGAAGCCAGGACTGTGAAGGGACCCGGGGGAAGCCGGACAGTGGTGCACCTTCCTCCCGTGGGATGAGATGCTGGGAGGAACGCAGGGCCCGCGTCACTCACCGGTATCCCTCAGGAAAGTCCCTACATTTCTCTGGGTCTCGGTTGCAAAGAGACGAGGAGTTCTCTAATTCTGGCGCTGAGCGTCTGGGGTTCCCCGGGGGCCCCAGACGGTCTCGCTCCAGCTGAACCCCGATGAGGGGCGTTTGACCCAGGACCCCTTCCCCCCCCCCCCGACCCCCGGGGCTCTGCTTCGTTTGCAGTTGGAAGAAAAAAAGAGTTAAGATGGACACTTCAAGCCAAGAAAGATGGTCCATGACTGAATTCTTTATGAGCCAATAAAAATGATCGGAATCGACCTGCAGTGAGTTAACATGCGTTCACGATGTTGCCTTAGCGCCTTCAGAAACCGCGACACTGTCAGCTTGCTGTCGCCAAGCAGCGCCTGGCGCGATCCCCAGGGCGCAGGCGCTTCCAGGCCCCGCGGGAGGAGCTCTCCAAGGTCCTGGGTGGCGAACGCGCGAGGCCGCGTTCTCCCCGAGCCCAGTGAGGATTGGAGTCCGGCACCGAGGCCCTGCCTGTCGGGTTATTCCGGTGTCGCCTCGCTGCGGCACGGTCACCAGACCGGTCAGACGTTCCGTGGGGCGTGTCCGGGAGGGTAGTTCCACGGATTAGATTAACATTTCAATCTGTAGACTGAGCGAAACTCAGGGCCCTCCCCAGGTGGGTGGGGCGCCTCTCGTCACCCAGGTCCCAAGAGAACAGAAGCAGGGAGGGAGGGAGCGTTCCATTTCTGCCTGCTTCCGAGCTGGGACGTCTGCTCCTGCTCCGGAGATGCAACTGTGCCATCAGCTCTCTTGGGGCTCCAGCTGGCAGCCCTGGCATCCTCCAAAATCCGTCCGTCTGTCTGTTTGTCTGTCCGTCCGTCCATCCATCCATCCATCCATCC